>UYYA01004099.1:66518-169331 GCA_900624975.1 Angiostrongylus costaricensis | reverse complement strand
GATACTGCCGAAACGTCAGCTAGCGTTGTATTGTATTGTGTTTTTATGGAAGTAAATGTATGCTGTTTAAAAACCTCGCGATTGCTGAACAAGAAAACGACACAAGCAAGAATCATATGAAAATGAGAGTGGGCAATAAGCCTAACTCAGTTGAGTTCCTCATTTATTGGCTTCAAAAACTTTGTCGGAATTTTGAGACAGTCCTCAACGACAAGATTAAAAAGGAATCTTTCCTGACTCGGTCATGATAAGGGCCTCAATAATCACTTGCCTGAATGTTACGGGTACTATCATTTTTTACCGGTTCTGCCAGCCCTTTAGGTCACATTTTTCCATGCCAAATTCTTGGCTTAGTTGTCAAAATAGTAAAATAGAGCAACAGTGGTTGAATACCTCTGTCTGAGCATGGTTCCTTCCGTTCATAATCAAATGTGCAACCCGTTCCACTAGTTGAGAAATTGGATCAGATTTTTCTGCACTTTCTACAATAGAATAGTTTGAATTTCCCCTCAAGGAATAACAGAAGAGCGAGCCGGATTTGTCATCGAGAAGGAAAGCTCATGAAACACTCAACGGCTCTTTTCCTTCTAACTAAAACTTCGGTGGATAAAAAATTTGTAAAATGAAAGAGTTCCGAAGTGACTTGACACGCCCGTGTGTCCTAAGCCGAATTACCGGATTTCGTTCACCAGTCCGAATTAAGAATTTCGTCGTTTGCAACGCTATACAATTTGTAAGAAATTGACAGTCTCGTGAGAATAATCTCACACATTGAATACAACTTCATCGGTGGCTAACAAGGTTGTGAAAGCATCAGGAAGCTTCAGAAATAAAGATTTGCTTATCAACTGTATCATCTGTCGTCCTGTTGATCATCAAGAGAACACAGCAGGTGCCAGTAAACACTCCATTCCCCTCTGTTGCGTGCAGGAGTATTCCGGTGAATTCTACGGACCCGTTGAGCATCATATCTTTCTCCTATAGTTTATTTGAGGAACTCTGACCATCGGGTCAGTAATCTTCTTGAAATGCGTTTTAGATACCACGAAATTCAGTCCTTAACGGCCCCTGTCCATTGATTCTCGGTCAAACGCATTGCATGTCCGGCTCACCATTTCCTACAATTTAGAATGTAAAACGGCCACCATGATCTTCATCGTTGACTGCAGCAACTGGCAGGATCCAACTTTTCAGTGAAGCGCTTGGTCGATGTAGCAATAATGGCTCAAGCAGTTATCTTGAGATGCTTCAATTCATCTTTACAAAATATAAGACGAACTACTAAGATTGAAACGTCCTTGCCAACATAGTAGAGAGATGATGACTTTTTTAATTTACTGCCTTTTACAAGTTTTCTTAGTAGGTTATTATTTGTGAAAAAAACCAGAATGATGCTGAGATAGTTGCAGAACTCCGGACCGCAGGTGTTTGCGGTGGGAACGAACGCGATATTACCATTTCCGGATGTTGGGGATTAATGGTTGTTTCACAGATAAGTCGCCCAATCTGCTGTCTGTCGTCTACAAACTCTTCACTCGAGTCATCCCAAACAGGATTAACAGAACACTGGACGAAAGGCAGTCATGTGAGCAAGCATAGTTTCGAAAGGGATTTACTACGATTGACCACATCCACACGATAACAAGAGTCATAGAATTATTGCGAGAGCACAAGAGACCGCTCTGCCTCACTCTCATCGAATTAAAGAAGGCCTTTGACTCAATTGACATAGAAGCAATCATGGAAGCCCTTGAAAGTCAGGGAGTCCCTACTTAGCACACAAAGATTCCTCGTTAACTGTACAAAAATTTCACAAACAAGATATCACCATTTTACAACGATATTAACATCAACGTCAAAAGAGGGGTTAGGCAAGACGATACCATCTCGCCAAAATCATTCACCGCCACCCTGCAGAATGTCATGCGAACATTGGAGTGGGATGATATGGGAGTGAAAATCGATGGTCGGCAATTGCAACATCTTCGCTTTGCTGATGACATCGCCCATATAACATTAAACATTAGACAGGCGAAACGAATGCTTGTTGGCTTTGATAGTGGAAAGATTGGTATTCGACTAAATCTCACAAAACGGTACTCATGAAGAACGGATCGGTTTCGCATGCGCCATTCACGCTCAACGGAACGAATATCTCCGAATGCTCCAGTTATGTCTATCTAGTTCGGGAAATCAACAAGATGAAGGGCTTAGCTCCAGAGCTGAGCAGAAGGAAACGAGCGGATTGGGTAGCTTTCAAGAGCAACGAGGATGTAGTGAAGAGGACAAAGAACACCCGACTCCGTGCCGACCTTTCGACTCAACGGTACTCCCTGCATTAACGTATGCGTCAGAAATCTGGTCGCTGCGTAAGCAGGATGAAAAATCACTCAGCGTTATTGAACGCGCAGTCGAAAGGACGATGCTAGGAGTATCCCGTGTTACGCAAACAGGGGAACGGATCCAAAGCTCCGACCGGCGTCAACGATCAGAAATCAAAGACGCCGTTCTGTGCGCCAAAGAGCCGAAGACATGGTGGGTCGGACACGTAGTGCGTATGAACGACAACTGATGGACAAGAGCTGTTAGTGACTGGATTCCTCAGGATGTCAAACGCACTGCAGGAAGGCCACCGACTCGATGGTCAGAGTTCTTTTCGAAAACCCTAAAAGACAGATATGATGTTTGACGAGTTCCTAGAGCGCACAGAACCCACTGGGCTACTCTTGCACGCGACAGGGAAAAATGGAAGATTTACTGGCACCCGCTCGAGTCATTCGACGATCGGCGGGGCTACAGTTGATAGGTTCGCAAAAATACAGGTGACAGGTTCGCAAATAGCACCCTGTCGTGAAAACTTGTAAAAGGCAGTAAATAAGAAAGTCAATATTGTGGATTTCAACTATAGCCTCTGCTTAACTGGATTCAATGCCGATTTGGGCTCCTCAAATCAATCTCGTTGACGGGTGATTGCTGACGGCAGGGATCGATAGAACTAGCTGAGAGGCAGGTAAAACGATAGACACGCATGGTGTGGTGGTGAACGCGTCAGCCATCGGAAAGGGTAATAGCGCGTTCGTTCCCTAGCGCAGACACCTGCGGTCCGGAGTTTTGCAAATATCTCAGCACCATTGAGATAGTAAAAGATGTGACGTATATACAGCCAATGACTCTTCGAAAGCGCTGTGACCTGGACTTTGACCAAAAATATGCAACCGCAGATGTGCTTATTGATATGGTAGCCGCTGCCAGTGCTGGTACACTATTATGTTCTACGTGTTTTACGTGAATAGCTCATGATCTCCGAACAATCATCAAATAATGTTCTTTGAGTGCAAGCTTCGCTTCGAAGAGTGTTTTCGCCAGACGAAAAACCTAAGAAGTTAATGAGCTTAAAAAATGGTTTCAACACTGTAAGGAATAAACCCACAGGCGGATAGCACAGTGGAAGTGACGTCCGTCATCAAGAGCACGGTGCTGCTTGGATTCCGACCCGGGCCAACCAAGCCTGTCATCCTCCGATGTCGGAAAATTGGTACCGGACTTGTCCGGGAAAAATCACTCTCTGCAGTCCAATTGTGAACGCTCCAGCTCAACTATCTCAATACTCCAGGAAGGGCGTTCAAGTTGGAATGAAAAACCTCAAACAGCAACCGAACCCACACCTAAAAGTTGGAAAATCATCGTGGACGATGTTTGCGAGGAAACGAACCGAATATGAGAAGTGCTGAGAACCGCGCGGTAGACGTGAAGACGGGTCATACAAAAACAAAAACAAAGAAGGAATAAACAATTACTACAACGTGGACGAAAAAATTCTCTCGAAGAGTAAAGATTGGCCATTAAACCGCACGAACAATACTGATGCTCACCGACTAAATACAGTGGTGTGTCTGTGCGTTGGATAGAATCTACGAGTCATTTTCGGCCACTCCAGCCAGTTGCCCAACTTGTGATGACGTTCCGCACGCTAGTGGGAAAGACCGTTTAATAGAAGAACAAAGGTCGAAGTTATCATCGGTAAAAGCAAATCGATAGCGAAGGACAACCAGACAGCTTTTTTTCATTGAGGCCCTCATGATTGGTGAGTGCATGCCAAATTAATAAATCGATTCTCTAACTATTTATTTGCTACCTATAACTTTTCATGGTAAGCTACTAGATGGTAAAAACGTGTTCGATTCCCATTGCAGACACCTGCGGTCCGAAATCTTCGTCTCAGCATCATTGTGGTTATATTTTAGACGTATTATTGCTATTATTTTTCTAAACCAATCGTCATCTAATCTCGTTAGAGATAATGAAAACCTCTTCAGATTATTTGGCTAAGCCGACATTGATAAGTGAGTCGATAGTCCTAACAACTCTAATTATCGGCTCTGAGAAGACGAAGACGTCGGAACGTTAGCCAAATACTACTAAGCATCTTTATCAAACTCGTGTTAGCTTCAGAATCAACGAAGCACATGTTGACTAGTCATTCCGAGGTTAGAAGAAGGTCGATTTTTGGAATATTGTTAATATTATTATTGCATGACCCTATACCACATGTATTGCACTGTGCCGATCCCGCCACCTTCTGGATTGGGGTCGTTTCAAATTTCTTGCGTGTGGCTTTGTCGTGAGAAATTTTTCGTTTTCTTTACGAATGTGGTTGAATGCAGGTTAAGTCGATGCTTTCTGGAACCTTGAGATAGCCGTGCTGGTGCGTTCTGGTATGAATATGAGAGAGTTAGTTTGTTCCAAACTGCTCTGGCACGAATTTTTCTCGACCTTGGAGAGATGAGAGGCTTGACTGACCTGGCTAGGATAGAACGTCCTCATAACAACCGGAAAAACCACTATTGCGTTATCCACTCCCTATCTGTGCTCTTTGGAAAGTTTACCTTCGCAGTACTATTTCAAAAAAAGCCATTAGGTCACTTTTTCTTATAAAATACACAAACCTTTGGAATGAACTTCCTTAGAGATGGATTTTCCTACTAGAATAGTCTCATTTATCTCCTTTGGTCCCATAAAGACGTTTACAGTATTCTAGAATAACATAACAACTTAATTGTATTGAAAACTACAGTACTGTTTGCTAAAATAACTTTTAATAGGTAGAACATCAAACGCGAAGCTCTGCGCTTCTATCAATAGCAACAGGCTCTTCACGAACTAAGGTCTAGCGACCTAGGTGGTTCCACGGCGACCGTAGAGCGGCTAGCCTTCACTAGGAGTTGTTAAGCAGAATGCAGAACGGAAGTTGAAAGCGCATCTCGTGGCGTTTTTTCATCGCTCTCACAGTCGCGATGTCATGAAAGCCCAAGAAAAGTTGAACAGCTGTATTCTTCAGAGGTCAATAACATTGGCTGTTTCAGATTTCGTGAATGCTGCACGAACATCCTCCGTAATATAGAATCTCGTTGACCAAATAGAAAAAGCCTCTTGCTTTTGCTTTTGAATTCTCTATGCACTTCAGCAAAATTCCCTCTTCTAATCTATTTGCAATAATTTCTCCCCAATGTGCAAAAATCCACAAAACCACAAACTCATACAGACATCGTGTGGGATTGGCATACTTACTGGCGTCTTCTCCACATTGAGCAGTGCGGCTGGCTTTGCAGACGCACCTTTCTCCCATTCTTGCTCCGTGAATCCCTCAAGAGTTTTGCCTTTCGCGTCATGTGAAATAAGCTCGCCCGGTAGTGTAGAAGGCTGAAATAGGTTTTTTAGGAACACCAAGCACAGTGGTAGTGATGTTGGTCATCACATAGTCAATAACATGCCTAATGTAAAGCACTAATTAAAGCAGCATAGGTCGCATTCGGTATTTTCTGAAAAAAGTCACAGAGGAAGTAACGGGTTCAAAACTCTACGCTCCCTTTTCAACAGTCCTCCCACAGCTTTGTTATGCATCAGAAACTTGGGCTAATACTTCAACAACATCAAGAGTACTGCGCACCTCCCAAAAAACGCTTCAACGACGTCTTCCGAAATTTAACCTGCACTCAAAACGTCTAGCCGGAATGAGCAGCTCAGATCTTCAAAACCTATTTCATCTTCAGAATCCAGAAGAAAATAGGTGGATTGCAAAGTATGACTGGCTCGGTCACATTAATAAAAACATTTGACAGACGGACAAAAATAGCAGTGGAGTCGACTGTATCAGAGTGCAAGCGCCCTCATTGATGACCCCCCAAACTAACGGCGGTCTTGTTCTGCTTATTGCAATCATCTGCATTCGCAGATGAGAGCTGTTTCGGGATTATGAAATGGATCCCGCGGACGTCACTATGCTCGAAGCAGACCACCACTTGGACAAAGGCTGCAAGAAAGAACAATGATCAGAAATTGTGCTGCGGCCTTCACAACCATTGAATACACGCTATCCAAGTATTCAACATATTCCATAATTTCTTGCATTCGATTTGGTACCTCTAATGCGCTATTAACAAAGGCCATCAAATTTTTGCCATGTGGGTTCAGCCGCTGGTTGAGGATTGCCGTCATCGTTATGAACGTTACGGAATGCTGGTCGAGCCTATTCGCCCTGGAATCTTGGGATAGTTGTCTTGGACGTTTCCATGTGGAGCGCAGTCAATCAGCTTCTTCTTGACGAGTCTAGTATCAATTTCTCCATCCCGGAAACGTGATATGCTTGGTAGTCAGGAAAGAGTCCAACCAGGTCCTCTTCGTTTTGATCTGTCTGCATAGTGAACAAGATCACTACCAATGCTCTATCCGCTCTCTGAAATGTATGACGGACGCATTACAACAACGCGAATAAGAGAGAAGCATTGGAATCCAAGAAATATGGAGATTGGTTATATAAAGCAGAAATGAAAAGATAATCGATTGTTTATTTGCGACAATGGATTGTTTCTTTCCCCTTATGAATTAGAGGTATCCAAAAACAGCAGTGGTTGCGTGGTGGAGAAAACCTGTTTTCAACCTCAGACCCAGAAATAGAGCATACAGGGTCTCTAGTTATAGAAATAATGAGAATTGGTAGCAAGGGCTTAGAAAACCAGGTTATACAGCGAAAAGACGTAAAAGATGTGATCGTCTTTGTAGTGCACAACGAGGCATTCACGATTGTCTCGAATGTACCAAAGCCCGTCCCTAATAGCCATACTTTTTCTGAATCAGTTAGAGAGAATTTGCAGTTCTGAAACGCCATTATATCTGACAAAAGCCAATAGTGAACTTAATTCTTTGAAAAAGCCTATTTTTAATGCTCGTTTGAACGACGATCATTTAAGCTCTTTCGAGAAACAAACCATGCCTTTACAGAATCCTCCTCTATTTCACTGCTTGACCTTAAAGACTTCGTGCTTTCGTTCGACATATCAGAATTCTTCGGAAGCCAGTGAATGTGATTTTTCACACCAGTTTTCCTGTAAAAAAGATGAACAGCTGGCAAAGCGACGTGAGCTGTTCTGAATTAGTTCAGGCGGTTACTAGAAGTTTGCCATTATCATCCATTGAAATAAAGCTTTTCACAGTACAAGGGCAGTTCAGGGCCCGGGCTTAACCACAAGGGTGCTCTTTCAGCTTAAAAGTAGAAGCATGTATTGTCCAAAATGTTCTCATGAAAAGAAAATGCTGTGGCCATTAACTGAAAGCGTCAAGTGGTCCTATCCCTTCGAAGGAGAATAACCAAACCAAAAAGAATTTTTCTTTCTATTTTGGTGGCCCATTCGCAGATCTAATTTTAGCGATATCTACGGAGGTGACAGTTCATATGTCATAGAAGTAGATGCCGATTACCTTCGTAATTCTTAATCCATTATGATGGCGAAGATACTTTCATGGTCTCAAAAAATTCAGTCATCTTCTCGCAGTACTAGTAAGTCTTTGAACATCACTTTTAACTCTATGAGTTACCTTTCTGTCATCGATTTCATCAAGTCATGGACTAAAATATCTGCCATCTTTTCATATTTTGTACCATTTACATGAAGTTGTTACGAAACCCTATCGTAGCTTAGGTATCGGCATGATGATTCAAGTCGAGCGTCGACAGGAGTGATTTCCTCTAAAGTCAAACATGGTGCAGTTCCACTCTAGTTGCATAGACATGACACGTCTACGAAAACCCAGAGTCATGTTAGCTAAAGTAAAAGTTTGTAACAAACTCTTCTAAGCCTGCTAATCGATGTGATAATGAATGTCCATACAAAGGTGAAGTGAGAGTTTATATCGGAAATCAGGTTTTGATGTACTTCTTTGGTCCGTCAACGTTCTACTCTCAGGGTATGTTTTTATTCCTTAATGGTTTTGTTTCAGTGCCAGGTGTCCGTATGCACCATCTAGTTAGTTGCTTATCAGCAGACCAAGAAGATTTCACAAAGAGATGATACGCAAATTATGAAAGGTTTCGTTGAAGGCGCTGAGTAATTCTTTTTCCCTCAGCCTTCGTGTTCCACTCACACTCACATCGAATTCTGAGACCGTGATAATGCTAAACGGATTCGTCTGCAACTTCGGTGTCGTCAAGAACATGGAGCTCTGACTACTGGATACCTTCGACTTGCCAAGCCTCAACACTTATTGTTTCGTGAGTCGAATGTTCTATCGGCTACTTTTGGCTGATGTCTATAACTCACGTTCTAAGACGTCGGCGTAGTGTTCTACCCATGGTAATCTTTTTAAGAAGACAGAATTAGCTATAAAAAAGGTTTTAATATGTTCTGCCATACTTGTAACTTCTCTCTTTCATAACAACACCGCCTCTTTCAAACAATATTTTTTCTTTTACAGTCTGTGCTTCTCATCATTCGATCACCATTTGTTTTCTAAATGCTTTAATAGAAGTACATTCTGAAATCTGCTAGAATCACGGAATTAACGTTCGTCTGTTATTCTGGACATGGTAGATTCACGTGGCTAGGGCGTCTGCGCTTAGTCATAACTGATCACTGATCAGCTTAATATTATTTCACTATGCTGAAGAAGTAAATGAGTTCAGAAGCACTACTAGATTTGCGAACCACTCACCGCTAGTTCACTAAGCACTCCAAATAGTGGTATAACAATGATGCAAGCTCAAGCTTTACCTGTTTAGTTATCAGATACTTTACCAGAACTCTCCAGAGGTGTCAATCATTACGTGATAAGGTTTCATTCGTTCATCATAAGCTTAAAATGCTTCTGGCATTGATCAATTCTTGAGGGATGTGCCATGCATGGAGCTCCATTAAGCTGCGTAAAGCTGAATAAATGCGTACCTAGTCAATATAATTTTCTCTCGGCAGCATGCCGAGTTACCGAGTCAGTGCTGTTGCCTTCCTAAGCATGTCTGGCACCAATATTCCAACTACGGAAGGATTTAGGCCTCACTGAGCCCTGGGCGCATGGTCAAACCAAAAAGGGCAGGTCTAAATCGGTAGCGATAGTTGAAATATCACCGGCTACTCTACGTCGTCAATTAGTTCGTAACCGCCTGTATAGCCGTCTATGTGAAACAACAAATTGCGTAATTAGCCCTTACGGCAGGGACGGTGACTGCATGAGTTCAGGTACGACATACCTGATCTCTTGTAGTACTTTCGGAGACAAATATATTGGCGAAACTAGCAGAATTTTATGTATCCGCATAAAAGAACACCTAGATGGTAAATGAAAGGTGAGACCAAGTACCCCACTAGGAACGCATAGGATACAAGACTATAGCGGAGACGATTTTGATATAAAAGTCACTACCCTCACACAGGATGCCAAAACGCCAACGCGCTGACTCGTCGAGGCTTTTTGGATAAATACCAAAAATTTTACAATGAGTAGCAAGGAAGAATTCCCAGAGACTACACGCGATTTAGCCCCGTATCTTCGTATCGATTTTTGATGTGGGGTGGTGCAATCATATGCGACTCTATTCAGCGGTTCTTCCTCGGCGGAAGCCATGCAAAAAGGGTGAGTTTTTCGAGAAGCTGTTGATCGTGTGACTGCCATATAGATTTTCATCTTTTTGTCTGTGTTATTGGAGAGTTTGGCATAGTAAACTGCTTATCGATCCACCTTTCCAGGCACTGAAGAAGGTGATACCGCTAAGACGTCAGCAACTGTTGTATTGTTTTTTTTTGTATGGAAGGGGCAGCATAACAACCTCGTGATTGCTGAACAAGAAAACGACACATTTATAGTCCAATGCCAAGGCTAACAGAAAGTCGATCCTGGGAACTATCGAATATATCCATCATATAATTTCAGACGGCAAGCTATCTGTGAGTAACAATAAACAAACATGTTGAAGCAAATGAGCCTCGTTATAAAGACGTTACCAAAACCTCAGGGCTAATCAGAACCTGAAAAAGGATGAATCAGGTTCATAGGATTAGGTATGATTTTCTCGCACTGTTCGAGAGAGGAAGAAGCCATCTAACGCCGTTTATGAAACCTCGAAAGATGCGAAAGCAGACGAGCAGGCGGCGTTGTAATCCTTGACAACACAAGCTTAAATACGAACATTGGCTCTTTTGAGCAACCCACAACACAAAGTGTGGACCAGTGTCTATCACAACGCTTGGGTATTACTCCTCGACATCAGGTCACGAAGACAAGGTCAAAGAATTTTATATAACCATGAGAAAGTTCTTTAGGGAGAATCAAAGTACATTGGAGGTTTTCCCTAATCAGTGTTCTCTAAAAGCTTTGCTTAAGAACAGACTTCTTAGAATGGCAAAGAGAATAGGGTTCGAGTAGCAAACTCCAGAACCGTGACAGAATAAGACCAGCTGTGATCATAGACTTTCTTTACTTTGGATTTTTAAATTTCTTGTCAGGTACTGTAATTCACAATATCTAGATAAATCGTCATTTCTAGCGGTATGCTGCACCTGGAAATTTACGTGTAGCCCAGTGGTTAGAAGTGCCCCGCAATACACATGGGATCGATCCCGAGTCCTTGGCTCACCAACCTTTTCATCCTTCCTGGGTCGGCAATCAGGTACCATACTTGTCTTAGAGTAGAGCAGCGCCGACTCAATACGTCGGTAAGCAGCCGCGAGACAAGGTTATAGGCCAGATTTGCCTATTCAATCACCTCTAAAGATGCCTAATGAAGTTGAATGCACGGCGCATCCCTTAGTGATTGATCAGCGCCAAGAGCTTTGTCTTTCATCTTTTATGCTGCACATGGCACATACAGCTAAAAAGTTGTGTTCGAGCTTGCAAGTTCTGCTTATAGCAGAAGGTTGAAGAAACAGAGGTTGGAAAAAGCATTAGCAGCGCCTCACACTTCCAGCTGGAACAGTTATTGCATCCAGGACAGGAGAGATCATCGACAACCCCTCATGTATCGATGCGATAGTTGAGAAGACGTATATGTTGACTGAGCGGTCCTCTTTCAAAAATCACCATACCATATTTCTCATCGTTTAAAATCGTGCAACAATCGTCTTTATAATCGGATGTGAACAATTGAAGAAGCTAGCCACAGTGATGAACCCTTGCCCCTAGTCTACACACATGCCAGAATTCTAGCTTTCTAGTGAAACAAACAGTATCGTAAAAATGATAGACTTACACGTCATTGTAGGCTATCCCACAATCAGCATGAGTAACGAGACTGAACAGAAGAAAGAGGATCGACGAAAGAACTGCCAGTGTCATGGAAAAGGGACCTGAGGTCGTTTAGTGGCACCCAGTGTCGTGCAAGTGAGGGATGCCGTAGGACGCCTCAATCTACGTCTACCATTAGACATAATGGATAATGCAGAATATGTTAAGATGTCGAAAACCAGGTATACGGCACCCGCTCAACATGAACCGTTGCGGTTGTGCTGCAAGGAATGTCAAAGAATAGGCGATACTCGGGATGTTTGGTGAACACGTTAGATGAAACAGATGATGCTCATCGCGACTTCAGACAGAGCAAGACCCAATGGATAACCATGGCGCGCAGCAGGGTAGAGCCGAGACTTTGCTGGCACTGGCGAGGGTGACCCGAGTAAAAGATGGTGGGCAGGCGAGAAGGACGACAACGAGAAGAAGTGATAATGGAGGTGACAAGGCTGACTATCGAATATCAGAGAATATACCACAGAGATGAACCGAGAACCATACAAATAATGGCAGTGCTAGCTCTGCAACCTCAAAACGAGATAGTCCTCCTACCACCATGACAAGATACCTGACGATATAATAATATAACTTGTATTATAATATGCACCACAGTGCAGTATAACAATGATATAACCCAGCAGTGTAACAATGTGAGTGCTGAGCACCGACCGTATATCGACATGGCAGAGAATCGTGGTGAGACATACTTCTCACATATTTCTTCGACCTTTAAACGTTAAATTTCATTGATTTCAGCAGTGGTCACTACTTGATACGCCGGGTTCTGTTTTATGTCTTAATGTTGAGATTTGTGTTGAACTTTAATTTTCACCACTTTATTAAGCCAATAAGATCCGTAGTTTATTGGTTTGTAGCTAAACTAACCGTGGTCATAATGCCGAACATCATCGGCTTTGCGAATTGCACTGATTTTAATGTAGTTCAGACAGATGTCTATCTTTTCTTTCACGCATTTCTCCACGGTCTTTACTGTTTCATTTTAAAGGTACTGTGATTTTTCAGCTAATTCTGGCATCAGTCCCAGCGCCATGAATCCAACCTCCGTTCTTAGAAAAGGCGAAACACGGAATGTCGACGCAAAGGTAAACGTTGTGTAAATCATTGTAACTTTTAGCCGAATCGTATGTCATTTATTGTTAATCATGGTTTGCTTCGTTATCTGGTCTTCAGCACGTCACGTTCGCCTGCTCTGGTTCTGCAGTCAAACAACAAATGAAGAAGCATAAGGTACTAAGTGTTATTCTAAAAGTCTTGGTGAAATCAACAGAGTTTTGTAGTCGGATTTCGCTTTTAATAGATATCAGTTTACTAGTAAAAGTTTTCCGAACATAGTTCTATCACGTTCGGTAAATGTTGGTGCTAAGCTCTTCGTACACTAATGCTAGTGTATTTTCTACAGCCCGTCCTTCGTAAGCGTCGTACGCAAGAGCAGCTCGTGAACGCAAAGAAAGCCAAACATTCAGAGCTTTTCGAGCGATTGTATAAGGTAAAGGGATTGCTGAGGGTTTGGCTATTGATTTCACTCTAGACATCCACATCCAATTAAGTCTGTGAATAGAAAAGATTTTGTAATAACTGGGTATTAATTGGCCCTCCTGGTACAGCTACTCAAACAGCATAGCTGATGTTATTTCACTTTCCTCGATCAATTCTGATCATTCTTTCAGTGCGAAGAAACCTTGGTTGAAGTGGAGTTTGGCGAAAAAGTTTTGGAAGAAAAGGTACGGCATTTGCTCGCGTTGATGTGTGGGATTACTTTTATTTGTCTGACTGATTCCTAGTAGTACTTTTATCTCAAGTTTACCAATTCCTCATAGTTATTTCCTTTTCATTTTAATGACGAAAGTAATTTTTAATCACTCAATACCATAGAAGTGGAGGATTTCTCGGTGCTTCAAATTTTTTCCTTACAAGATTTTGCTTAGGAACACTGCTTGGTTTAGAGCGCGCTTTTGTTTCTGCTGCAGTCAAGCAATCTGGTTGCTTTGCATAACTTATCATAGATTAGTGCGGTAAAGTTCGTTAATCATTACATGTCACTTTGATAGTCATAAATGCCATTCTAAACCCGTGTTAACCCTGAAGAAGTTTCTTTCGCGCGTGTTCCTCTTTAAACCAGTTCAGTTTTATTGAGGGTGTCTTTAACTGTAGGCAGGTGTTCTACTAGTAGAGACCTTGAAGTCATAGTTCATACCAATTTTTATAATCTGTGAAATAGTCTATAGATTAAATATTATTGGGCCGTCAAGTTTTAGCATATGGAGAAGTGAACCGGATAGTACTACGTTTGGGTAAATTGGATACCGAAGATCTATGGAAAAACGCACTAGATTTTGTAGGCACTTACCCTTCGTCAGACAGCTGCCGCTGTTTTGAATGAAATTGGAGAGCGTGTTTGCGAATATGCGGAAATGGACAACTCCTTGGTTACATTAGAGGTGTGTTGTTTTATCTTAATTCATGTGGTTACTCAATCATATTGTTTTGTTTAACTCACATTACATAGATGAGAGCTTCTTTTTATGACTCGTATGAAGCGTTTAAAGTTTGTTTTTCCCTTGTTTGTTTGATGAAATGGCGGGATCTGTAACTAATGCTTTGTATAGAATGAAGTGTGGCGCAGTGCTCGGAGGCTCCTTGCACTACACATGGTCCCCGTGACCTTGACCCACCAAGCCTTCAATCCAGCCGGGGTCGGCAAATTGGTACCAGACTTGTCTGGGAGGATAGCAACACTGGCTCGATCAGTAGGCCGCGGCGAGAAATTGTTAAGGCCAGATATGCATTCAATCACCTCGAAACGGTGTTTAATGAAGTCGAATCCATGGCGTATCCCTCGGGATAAATCAAAGCCGAGAGCTTTATCCTTTATTTATAGAATAAATAGAATTACATGATGCTTTTTTATGGAGTTCAATCTATTAGGCCTAAAATACGTTTACTATTCTAAATTGTAGGAGGAGATTGAGAACTTGGAGGCGTTGAAATCACAAGAGGAACACTTCGAAGTGGTCGAAGCCGAGAATATTGTGAACGAAATTCAGCAGGCAAGTTTGCATCGGATGGCTTGTATAGGCCTAATTTTTTTACAATATGGTCCTATTTTGTAATCTGCTCCTAGGAACACGTCGTATTCTTGCTTTTCGACTTTTGCATCTTTTTTACAAATATGAAAGTGCTGTCATTGCTGAGATTTTGCTATGTGCCTATGTTGTATTGCAGATTGTATCGAAAAATCACGAGTTTAATTTGTTTCTAACTGGTCTGGCTGAAAGTATGAGCGATGCTGACCTCTTTGAGTTCTTCTACGATGCTCTACCGAGATTAGAACGCATGCTGGATGAGCTTATTTTGAGCACTTAATTTTTAGTAGTCGAATGCTTTAATTTATGTACGTATGAAGGGCTGTGACTCAAACATTTTTCTTGTTTTGTTTCTTTTTTCTTCTTTTTTCTTTTAACGTTTACCACTCTCTTGTGAACATATCCTTAGTAGTTAATGAACGAACGAAGAAATCTTTTTGTTTTTATAGAATTCTTTGACTGAGACTTTCATTTGTTGACTCAAGATGTTCTTTGTTGATGTTTTCAGTAAAGACTTTCCTCTTTTCACCCTAAGATGTTGGAGATTGGAGCCCATTCTTACACATTATGGAAATCGTGCTGAATCAATCTAGGTAACATCGTGGGTGCGTAGAGTCGCAAATGGTGCTCCACGGTTCATATAATCCTTGGTTCAATATCCTGCACTAAGTGAACCAAGTCCCATCCCCTATTCTTCCTAGGTTGGGAAATCGCTATCAGACTTATACGATAGTATAACAACGTTGCCAAGGTACCTTGCTAGGCCACCACAACTGATTATACAGTCAAGTTATGCACTCATTCATGTGTAGGATTGATCGAATGCGGTTGAGTCGACGAATTTATGGCACGTCACTATCAGGTATACTAAGTCCTAGTTACTAGGTTTCAAGTTGCTGTTTTCGCCCGGGTCTGAGGTAGTTTTCGGGTTGTGCCCTAGTTATTCCAAAGGATAGTAGAGTGCAAATGCTCCCATCTCGTTCACGTATTACAGCCGTCGATGTGTATACTATTGTGTTGAAACTACTTGCTTCTATAACGACGTCTAGTCTTTAGTAGGTGTGGTATTAGACTACATTTAACCTTGTCCAGGTGTTTGTATTCTAGTGACGAGTTATATTTATGCCGATCATTTCGAAGTTGTCGGACGGGTATAACTTTCTTTTTCGGTACTTTATTTTTACAGATGGAACTGTTCTCCCAGATTCTCATAAGATCCGCAATAATTAATCCTTTTCAGATTTTCTATTTCTTCCATTTCTATCTAGAAACAACAACTTTGATGAGAACTGTGATTTAACTGTGTAGTAGCTACAAGAACTACCAGCTGTTAACGAAATATGTGTTCACCAATGTGTCCCTCCCATAGTATGTCTTATTCATGCCTTTATATACAATTTGCCTTGTGTATACCCAATACTAGGACGCTAACGGCTCAATGGTCGAAGGCGCCTTGCAATATATACGGGATCGATTCCAGCGCCACACGCTCACCAGGCCCTCCGTCATTCCATGATCGGCATATTGGAATTAGATTTGTTTGGGAGGATGGCAGCACTGGCTCCATACATCGGTAGGCAACCGCGAGTCATTGTAAAGGCCAGGTGTGTATTCGATCACATATCGATCACCAAACGATGCTTAATGAAGTCGAATGCATGACGTCTTCCTGAGGGATTGATCAACGCCGAGATCTTTATCTTTTATCATTTTATACCTAACATTGTCTACAACTAGTATGTTTTATACGCTGTATTTTTCTCTTTACGACCTTATATCTTATTTAACGCACTGGAAATATAACTTACAATCACTATAATCAATATTTACAATCACACGTCCTATATGTTATTTGCAACCATTTCACTCGGTTTTTCACTTTATGTCGGCATTATTGAGACCATCGAAGCAAAAATCTTTGTAGCACTTGGTATTTAGGGTAAATTCCTGTAGGGAAAGAACTCAAGTGAACAATGCAGAAGAGGAATTGTCCACATCGACTTAGTGCAGGAAGATATTTAGCAAGAGCAGATGACGGACGAGGAGGCGTACTTCCTGTTGTAGCGATAAATCATCGAAACCGCCTGCATCATATAACATTGTAGTTTATCATCAACTTGGTGAGCTCGGAACTCGGTGAAATGGATCTGATGGCATTCTGCTAGATGAAAAATGCGACTAGAAAAGTTTATGACCTCAATATGGTTCGGAGAACATTTTCCTATAAGCATTCGGTGGAAGTGGAGAAGAGACCTTTTTAAGCGATGACAAGTTGACCTCAGAAAGAATATCCATAAACTCCTTGCAAGCATGATATAACCGTAATGTTTCATTCCGCTTTTGCATTTCTAAAGCAGATCGACCCACCAACGACTCCTAAACACCACCTAGGAGGATTTTCCAGTGGAGTCACGAACTATGGAAAGAAATCCTTGACACATTCGCCATGATTTGCACAGATTTGCACGCCTACGCAGTGGGGAATCACATAGTATTTAAGATTTACACCAATATCAAATGATGGGAGAACCACTGAAATCCAAAAAAGTGCGTTTACAAGGAATCAAATGCTTTCTGCGACATTTCCAAGAAAACAGGCTTGAAATGTTGCTTATTCGCCTTTCAAGTTGCCTATCTATTAAAGCTCTTTCAGTTTGGATTTAGTTCTAAAACGATGAATAAACTAAATAAGCATAAATATGAATACTCACCACAGAATATCTACGATATGATACAAATATATACAAAATACTTACATGGATACTTGGATGGCCCGTCCTCACTGGTTGTTCGGTCCGCAGCATAATCTCCATTTTTTCGGAGTTTTGCTGGTTTAGCCATTGTGGTTCCTTGAAGTTTCGAAATCAGCCCGGCCAAAGTCTGCTCCACGTCGTCACCATTCCACGCAGTCGCCGCCCTTGTGGATAAGAGGGAGATTTACCACTACGATTAGCTTGATACCAGGATGGTGGTCAATCTTGGTATTGGTTCACTCCTAGCTAGGCTTCCTGATAGAAACACCGGACTCCTTCATGTAAGACTTTGTAGCTGGTCTCCAAGAAACGTCTCGAAGACTTATAACGAACAAAACGGTGTGTGAACAAAGAAGACGCCACATCGAGAATACGAATCCCTTTTGGATAAGGGATAAAGCTCTCGTCGGTGATCTATCGCTGAGGAGTGCGTCATGCATTCGATTTCATTAATCATCGTTGGAAATGAATGAATGCATATCTGGCTTTTACAATGGCTTGCGGTGGCCCATATCAATGCATAGAGTCAGGGCTGCTATCCCATTAGGAAACTCTGGAACAAATTTAACACCTTAGAGGGATGGAAGACTTAGTGGGCCTTGGCAACAGGATCGAAACAATGAGCAGGTATGTATTACATGGCATCTCTTATCTCTGCACTAGACGCTGCAATTTAAAGTTATGTTTTAAAAAACCACTCGATGTTGATCCTGATGTTAAGTTATACATCCATCGGCAGGAAAACAAAAATGGCGTTGTCGCAAACTGGCCGATTGGTGTCACATCAACAAGTATAGGCATAGTTATCAAACAGTTAAGCTTTTAAAAGATTTAAAAGATTTAAGAAAAGAAAGAAAAGATCGTCCACGTCCATGATCGAGAACGTAGTCAACATATAAAATACAGATATTGATTACCGACGGAAAAGAATCGGTATCGATAGCTGATACTGTTTATATTGTGTCATTCAAGCATTGCTTAAACAACTGATAACGTTAATGAATGCTTTGCTTAATGAGTGAAGTTTGATTCGTTTAGACAATGCACTCGTCTCACATGGTAAGAAGTCGGGATCTTAGCAGTGTAAGGAATTTAGTGAAAGAAAAAGATCGGAACCATTGTTCGTGATTTTGACAAAGGATTTTAGCGTCCGCTTTCATGTGAATGCTATAAATATAGCAAGACTCATAGATAAAACTGTAATAAACGACGATCAATTACTTGGAATATTACAAACAAAGGGTCAGGAAACTAAATCACGTAGACCTGGGAGCAGTCTGACCACTGAATCAAAACCATTCGGAGAGTTCTTGTTGTCGTCAAAGAGTGATGAAAGTGTGGATCTCCGTTTGCTGTCATTGACTACCGAAAGATGTTGCTACTTATGCGATTCGTACTTATGATCCTCTTGCACCTACTGGTCATTAGTTGATCATCTTCACTCCGTAATTAGGTAGATGGTCGCGGCAATTTATTACGTTTTACTCCAAAGCCATTTGCATACATTTTCTCTAAGGATATTGTATATGTCTAAGAAAAGGCTTAACCCATCCAGAATCTGGCCGTGAGGTAGGAATTCTCTATACAAATTTAGGTTTTAACATTTGCGAAGCGAAGCCACGACCATGATTTCTTTGATTTATCCAGTCCAGTAAGGAAGTTTCACGACTAAGGAATATGTTAAAAATAGTGAAGATTAAGCGACCATCAAAATTTCTTACTGTTCAGAAATCTTAAGGAGTAAGTTAATAGACTCGTCATCCGACTCGTTCTCGTATTCAAGAGGACGTTTTCGCAATTATATAGACATTCCGCCAAGTTCAAAATCACTACACAAATGAGTGTATGCGGGTGGAATAAGGTACTAGTAGGCGGCAATTCGTGGAGGAAGGAAAATACCAATGAACGGCGTGCGGTAGATAAGGAAAGCAACTGAAGATATAAATAGGCTTTCCAATTCAGAATTACGTAGTGTTACCGTATCCGTCAAGGCGTATGTGGCGCAGTGGGTCGGTGGTGCCTCTGCAACACACTCGTGGAATCGATCACCGCGCCCATGGCCCCCAAGCCTTCTTTCGCTCGGAGGTCGGCAAATTGGTAGCAGACTTGTCTGGGAAGATAGCAGCACTGGCTCGATTCCTGTGGGCAGCCTACCTGAAGTCTGCCCCAATATACGATATAGTATAAATATAACACATAGGACATCCACGACATTTCGACTGCTATTGCTGATGTTAGATTAAAGCCGGTTTTCAACAGCAAATATATACATATGCGGGATATATATATGCATATGTATGTGCATATACATTTTTATACGATTTGTCATTACGTCTACTGTGCGGATTCCACCACTTCTCACATTATATTCGTTTCCTTGCATCCATCATCCACGAAGGTCTTCCGACTTTATGCGTATGGCTTAGGCTGCTGCCTGAGGATTTTCCTTTCGTACTGATTGTCGCTAAATGCTGGTCGAGTCTATTTTCTCTGGAGTCCTGATATAGCCGGACTAGAGCGTTCCCACTTGGATTGCAGATGTGATTTTTTCCCAGACAAGTCCAGTACCGATTTTCCGAGTCCTGAAGGATGAGAGGCTTGGTGGGCCCAGTGCGGGACCGAACGAGCACTGTGCTCGCGATGATAGGCATCACTAACGTTGCTATCCGCCCACTATCTACACACCAACAATGCGGATGGGATAGTGAAGTGGTTGGTGGTCCGGTTCTCATCAGGAATCCAGATACTAGTTTGATCCATTCGCCAACGCTTTCCTCCAGTCCACGTGGGGAACGCCTTAGCTTGGCTATCTCAAAGATTGCAAGGAGAATCTAGGTGAACACCATTCTACGGCATTCGCAAAAAAATCCTCAAGCAGAAACCGAAATAACACGCAGGAAATGCTCGACGAACTTTGTAGACGATGAATGCGGGGAAAGGAATTGAATTCAAGAAATGCTGGGATCTGTGCAGCGAGTGACATGACGCGTCATGTAATTGAATAAAATAATATAGTAATATAAACAATGCAAGAAGTAATGTAACGCTTACCGGTTTTTTTGCGCACCAGAGTGGGACCCATCTCGTGGCTTCTACCAAAAAACAACTTTCATTGGTTGTAGCTTCCCACTAATTTTGATCTTGACGAAGTGGCACACAAGGACTTTTAGAATATTCTTCAATAGGTCACATAACAGAGATAAGGAAGCCTATAGCAGACCTCTAAAATTTACGAAACTATTTATTGCTTCGTCCTTTAAAATCATTACGAGAAATCTTGGTTATCGTATGGAATGAGCAAATATATAAAGGATAAAGGATAGAGCTCTTGGCGTTGATCAATCCCTTAGTCTGGTCTTTACAATAACTCGCGGTGGCCTACCGATGTATTGAGCCAGTGCTGCTATCCTCCCACACAAGTCTGGCACCAATTTGCTGACCCCGGTGAGATGGGAATCCCATGTTGTTGCAGGCGCCTCCAACCACTGCGCCACACGTGCTTCTGAGCAGATATACAGTGATATATATATATATATATATATATATATATACTCATAGAATGATGGCACAAAGTTTTCGTATAAGTCTATTAAGGTTCCAACTTACGAAGTACACTGATCACCGGAAAAATGTCAAACATCGAAGAACTGGCATCGCACTTTGTGCGCAGCGTAATTTTTGACGAGCAACTCATTGTGATCTCATTCTCAATCGATATGATGAATCGTCTGTACTGTATGGAATGAAGGATGACAAAACCACAAAGCAAACGTCGTAATATTCTGTACACAACTTATGAATCTTCATTAAGTGCTGATAGCACTATGGTTGGAACTGTAGACGATTTTTTTTCCATCACAAATGAGTTGAACATGGCCCAAAACACGGTAATGAGAATAACGAAGTGCATACTTAGGGCAAGAGAAGAGCAGGGATTTCTTTGGAAACGCAGAGGAAAACCGGAGCAATAGGAGAAGGGGTTACCCAGTCGGAAGACGTCGTTCCGGTGTGATCTCACGGGTTGGATGGCTAGCGGGGCGGAAGGACTCGCCGGTGTCGCCATCCCGTCGCCCGATCGCTCGCCACATACAAACACACCACTCGTCAGTGCTATTGTGAAGTGCACCACCGTGAACCAGATCCTAACGACAACAACACCATTTCGGTGATAATCTGCTGTGATAATTCATCTGGCTGTGTCGATCATCACAGCAAAGAGTTTCATTTCGAAAGCAGTAAGCTTCGGCGTAGTTCATTAAGTATACTATGGCAGACAAAAATCCTACGGCTCCAAAGGACCATGAGCCACTGGAAGGAAACCGAGTGGGGTCAATAGAGGGTTCCGCGGAGTCCAGCGTAGCTTTGCAACAGATTCAGGTAGAACTTAACCTTTCTACTGCGAATGGAATCGAGATTTCTTTCATTACGTTTTGCATAATCCGGTTCCATGAGGTTCAATAGATGCTCCAAATCAATGGATAAGTTTCAAATAACATAGCAAGGGGATAAAAAAGTAGCTCCTACATGACAAAAGCGAATGTTTCACGCTTTTCCCAAAAGCAATATTTTATTTTAAAAAAGCTTTAGTGATTGTTTGTCGTTCTGCAGCAGAATTAGCCACCTGCTACTTTCCGAACGATGGCTAAACAATCGAAGTTGAGGAATTCTGTCATGGAACGGACGAAGTGCTCCAAGAACTGCACCAGAATGTTTTCGGATTGTCTTAACATATGAGGTTTAATACATCTGCTCGTCAATCACAATGAGCGTCATTGTGGAAATCGAGTGACTTCCGCCACGAAACCCCGACCACCGTGCTGATCGGGGCTCACCGTCGCCACCGATCGTTGATCTTGTCGCCATCTCCATTGAAGAATTTCTGGAAATCAACAAGTCGCTGAGAACGCGCTCCGGTACAACTCGTTGCTTCTAGAACGTCAGCATTCTGTGGTAAGGAGACGAATGAAACCTTTCCCGATTGGGAAGATAATACTGGAGGAATATTCCAACTGTTGTCGATGTTATCGATAATGCCACACTTCGTCAAATTTGCAGTATTCTTAAATTCCATATTAGAATTAGCCATCGGCTTATTTCATTCTAACGATTCCAGATTGATTACTCGACTTAGCCGCTGTCTTCCAGAGCAGTTAATAAGGATAAAATTTTGGTCAAAGCCAAATGATTTTTATTCTCTACAAAACGCGAATATATGTTCTGTGTGCCGGTGCCACCTCATTCACTATTAAATCTGTATGCTCTTCCGCTCTTGCTAGCGTACACGCCGTTGAACCACAACTCTAGGCCTCCTTACCTTTTTTAATTGTTAAGACACGAGTCTGATAAGAAAAAAGGCTTATTCGGCTAACGTTTCCACGTCGTCGACTTCCTCAGAGCTGATGATCCGAATCTATGATGCACAGTCGCTCGCCTTCTCGATGCGGTGTCCTCGTCGTCGTATTCATCGAATCATCGTTTCTAGCCCTCTTTATTGGCCATCAAATTGCTCCATAGGGAGTCGAAAGTTGTTCCAGATTTCACCGACGAAGCAGGCCGAAGGCGCAGGTGAGGAACTGCAGCCGTTCACTGATTCAGAATGGGAGAAGAGCGATGTGGCTGTACCGCCGCATTTGCTCAAGTCCAAGAAAGGCGAGGTTTGTTTCGAACTTATTCTATCCTACAATTTCGAAGCTAATTGCTACCTCTGCTTAGTTTTATTTCTATAAAACGATATTGTGTTCCTTCACTGAAGAACAGGGAATAGAAGGTCTTAGTATATTGTTATATGGGACTTGGTATGTTTCTGCTGTATGGAGCTAAAACTTTGACAATCATATTTTATGTAAACATTGGGTTTCATATGAAGGCTACTCAATGTATGCTGGTTAGACGGAGATTAAATAGTGGCTCCAGTACATTCGGAATGCGACACGATGTTCACCTAAAATTGAGAACAATCGAGTATACGGCAGGCAGCAAGGGGTATGCATGAGAGGACTAGTTTCATAAATAGACCACTACCATTCCATGGTGTTTAGTAGACGCTGTTGCAAACCTATTTCGCAGCGGTTCTTTTACAACTGTGGTGATGTTCTACATCATCGTTATGGAGTGTTTCTCATTCGAATGCAAAGGACGTGCAATAGATAGTGGGTGTTGGAAGGACTTTATAGTTAATTCACATAAAGCATGAAGAGATATGGATAAGGGATAGTTTCTAAAAAATAAAAAATATTTCCTAGAATCGATTTTTTACGGTAAACTTATTAGATATTATTACACCTCCCAGTAGTGCAATGGCTAGTGCTGCCCTGCAACACGTATAGGTTCGATAACGCGATCCAGGTTCGCCAAGTCTTTCTTCGCTCCGAGGTCGGCAGATTGGTAAAAGACCTGCGTGAGAGGATAGCACCACTGACTCGCTACTACTACCTATAACGATGCTTGATAAAGTTGAATGTATGGCACATCTCTCAGAGATTGATCAACGCCGACAGCTTTATCCGTAATCCTTAAACTTATTTGAAGGTGTTGGATTGTTCGAATCTTGCTCTTCATTTTCCACACGATGATTTTTCAGAAGAAAGTGACGGTATTCGCTACGCCCACTGTTTACAAAACAAAAAACAAACATAGAAGTAGAATAACGGTGTGGGAGAGAGAAGGCAGGTGACACCAAGCAATTTGATCATAGGTGGAAATACAGGACTCTTTTCTTACCAGCATCTTGCCACAAACGTTCTATAGTTACAAATTAAAGCTTCGTGGCAACAAGCTTTAGACTTGCTCAGGTTGAAGGTTCTCTAGCCAGAATAAGTTCTGATAGAACATTTGTCTAATACGAAAATGTTTTGTTTCCAGAAGCGGAAACGAAAATTTCTTTGATTGCACAGTTGGTTGGGAGATGTGCAAAACTACTCATGGACGACACAACTAGTAAACAAGGCGTGGAGGTATGTGAGAAGTCTATGCCCCAACATTTAAACTTTTATTTACTGCCTATACTTTTTTCATAGCAGGGTATGATCTGATATGTCACGGCGATGATGGTGGGATATGAGCAAAACTCGGAACCTCAGCTGGGCTTGGAACCCGTCATTATGCTTCTCGGATACTTACGTGCTATACGCCACCAACCCAGACCTTTATTTTGTATTTCTGTGAGCCATATTCTAACTCTGTCGGTGCTATCAGCAACAGGTGGTACATCCTGAATTGCAAACACGATTACAGGCTGTATCACCGGTGCTTTCGTTGATTGTCGAATACCTTAAGCCGGTATCAGTAAAGTAGCTATTCGTAACTGGTGCTTGCAGAGTTACGTAGTAAGTTCTACTCACTTAAGTAACACGAAGAACATCTTAGTTTTCTTCTACAATCATTTTAGCCAAGTTTATCCACTGAATTCGTTCCTTTTCTGCTGTGCTCTTAACACCTATGTCACGAAGTTGCTAACAGATTTCACTCGAAATATCTGATATTATAGGCGCTTATGGACATATAGAAAGCAAAGTTTTAAGTGTACCCTTGGTTGTATCCAATATTAAATAGGTTCAAGTAATTGCGCCGCTTATAAAAGACTTAGGACAAATAGTTAGCCTCTTAACGGTTTACCGTCTCATCGTGGCTGGAAGGTGTTCCTGGGTGTCGAACTGCGATGTACAGCGGTGGGATTCATCCACTCGGCAGGCTCTCCCAAGCTGAGAACGCATCCTGCGTTTCCACCAGGAAGCTCAGTTAAGGGTAAACCAGTTCTAAGATCCACCACCGTCCTAGTAACAAACTAGTCCCATGGTGGCAAATCTCCCTCTGATCCACAAAGGAGGCAACTATATGTGGTGGCGACAACCTGGGGCAGACTTTGGCCAGGCTGACCTCGGGACTCCAGGGAAACACGATGGCTATACCAATAAAACTGGAAAATGGAGATTATGCAGGGGGCCGCATAATCAGTGAGGATTGGCCGTCCAAGTATCCAAGTATTCATCACATATATTACCTTGCCGTGGGAAATTGTAATAGGCAGTGAATGAAAAATTAATATTTGAGTGGGAAAAGTAAAAAATAAAAAGCAATAGAAACCAAAAAACTCGGCAAACTAAACTAACTACATAAGCTTACTCATAATTAAGAGTAGATGAATAATCGAGAAGTGATTTACTAGGCAGACTTTACTTGGCCGTGAAACCAAAATGATCGAGCTACTCTTCTATTATTCCAGTGCTAAGGAATAAGTTTTAACTACAGTAATCAGATTAGTGGATACCAATGAAATAAAGTCGATTGCTCAGTAACGTCATCGAAGAAATTCGTTCATGCAAGAACATGCACATAATATAAACGAATCGGTAGCAAATAAAGGAGTGCCAGAAGGTCCTTCATTTGAAAGAGACAGTTGCTAATAAGAAGACTAAACAGTGAATGTAATAAGAAAGCTGTCAGACATAGATTGTCTGCACTACGAAGTGGAAATGATGAGTTCTTTCCAAGTCATAAAATAGACCATACTTCTTTCGTTAGCGTGGTTAAATTTTGAAAAAGAACCATGATGGTAGAGGGAACTCGAGTGGAAGCATAGAGGAAGTATAGCGTTCCTAAAGCAGAACGTGATTCAACGACATGTCAGTTAACAGCATGGACGAGCAATCTACTTACGGCTTGTACTTCTTACAGTTCGCTTGGGAAAGGAGCAGAAAAATAAGAGATAATAAAATATTTGAGGGGTTGTATGTTACAATGAGGAGATAGGATGTACGCCGGTACGAAAGGTGACACAAAGTGAAAAAATATTTCAGGTCCAAGTGTCGTTGCGGTTCCCAAAAGAAGGCAGTTGAATTCAAGAACCGACTACCTCCTACGTTTACCCCCAGTCCTCAATCGAATTAAAAACACATTGGTAATCTTTGATAATAGGAGCGAAAGTCCCATTTTCTAGCGTTGTTTTCTCGTGTCGTAGTCGTAGTCGTAAGAATCACTTTGTTTCAGGAATTTATAAAATTTGCTGTTTTATTCAAAATGTATTGTATAGAATCAGAATGACAAAACCATCAAACCCACTGTGAGGCTTCATAGTATTTCAAGTTGATAAATCACAGGAATTTGAGAGAGACCTGTCTTGTTCACATTGAAGATGCGGGTCACACCATGTCATTCGGATGGGCTGATATCTACGACGTCTGTTAGGTAGACCACCTCCAGATGATTCTATATGAAGTCGCTGATATGGCGATCGGTGGTGGAATGGCCGTTCAGGCGACCGGACACGTGTGGAATAGCGAGACGGCTGGGAAAGGTGATGGATAGAAACATCAGACGAATCAAGTACTCGTATTCGAGCACCTTTATTCTACTCAGAGGTAGCAAAGTTATTTTGTCAAGGATAACACATATTTCAGCAATAGAAGATGTTTACGAGAGTAATCAATTCCATTCACATATTAAAGGCTAACGAACGCCACCCGAAAATAAATGTGTTAGCTATGATGTTATCTGAAATTGGCTGACTCTTTACAAACCTCGGAATGATGAAGATATTACTTGGCTCACGGTGTAACAACGAAACTGGGAGATGCTAGCTGTTTAGTGCATCTCCAGTTGGATCTTGGAGCATTTACGTAGTACATACCTCAAGCGGAGTAATTAAGGCCATAAATAAATGAAAAGGATGAAACGTAGAAATGCGAACAAGTGGTGGAGGTTCGTGGAATTTGAGACAAAAAACATGACTGGAAACAGACAGTTTCTCAGCCCTCAAAACGATAGGAATAATGCGTTCGGAGATGCACAAAACGTCCAGGATGTCCGGTGCATTCCTCTTCACCAAACATAGTTAGAGGCGATTGAATGGAAACGGTAGCGTACCAATGTAATAAGTGAGTGTTTTTATCCAGGGCACGCTGCAACAATTTCGAGTAAAATCGATGCGTTTATGGATCAAACGTTCATAGACAGGTAGACACTGCCGCTCAAGAAACAAAAGGATATGTTGAGAAGCAGACCTGCCAGAAGTAGGCAAATTGCTGCATAGGGTCAACAGTTTCTCCATGCATAAAGGGCGACGATGTTCTAGAATAATCTAAAGCCCCTGAAAATAAAATTTAGTTTTAATAATTGTAATTCTGGAATAAGGGGTGGTCTCTATGTTCCCCACAGCTTGAGAATTTGATGGCACACAGTGATCTCAATTGAATAAGTGCTGATAAGGTAGAGGTGTTCCAGCGCAGTAAACAACTAAAGCAAGGCAGTATAACGTGGTCAAGCGGTGTTGTGCGCTTGCATGCAATTTCTTCCCACCTCACCAGGACATTTGTCTCGCAAAAAAATTGGAGAAAGATATGACAATGCAGAGAATACCAAGATTAAAACTTCAGTAATCATTCAAATATGGTTGACGAGCAATCGCAACGAGGCAAAAAACCCATGAATCTAATCAGCTCTTCCGCACATCTCGCTTCTGAAGAGAAACTCTTTTGAAAATCGTACATATTCATATCGTTTCGGATTCTAAATATCGGAAATGAACAGCCCATATAGACATGTCAGTTCTGACATCGAGGAAAAGGTTATCTACTCACACCAAACTGGCCGTCATCGAAGATCCAGAGGTTCTGAGTCATTGTTCTGAAAGTTCGGACTTCATTATCATATTTATCCTCTTCCTGAATTCAGTTTGGTCGTAGTCTTTGGTAGAATACACAGAAGATCTTGCGCCGACCCCATACACATACCGCTTCTTTCTTGCGATCCCTTATGAGAGGATGGCAAAGACTATTGTCGACGTAAATCGTTATAAATGGTAAAGTTGATGGTAACGAAATAGAAGTGAGTGAAAAAGAACAAGGGCAAAGAAAAAGAAGATACCACCGGAAGATTTATAGATTGCGACAACCTCACAAAGAGATGCCTTCTACACCTGAATCTTCCACAATACTCTCCAAGAGTGACAGTACGTTGATTTGGATTTTCCTAGTAATATTTGTACTATATTCCACTAATTCATTGACCCTGCCAATCTGTGGATCCATCATTACGTCCAATTCGTAAAAGCTCGAGACTAATTGCTGTGATTGTTACGCGACTTGGTTATCGTGCTGGAAAGGCGGGTGGCAAATGTCAAAATACAGTCACCATGTATTCCAAAGTACTTCCAAATGCTAAAACTGATGTGTATAGCCCGTGAAGCCGTGAGGTTTGAAATATTCAGCATATCGTAACACACCCTCTAGATAGACAAAAAGTCTCTTCTGTAGCTTACGGTGTTCAAAGCCTAGAAGTCTCTTGCAGTAGAAAACTTATCGTCTATTGCTGAAAAAGCGAGTATGGCCGCATTTAAATCGCCGACGAGTTTTACTGTTTCTGTAGTGTCGGTATAATCGTTGGAGATCACGTATGTGTTAACCCACTTTATCTCTTCAGTGACTTATCATCTTGTCACAGCGAAAAACTGTTCCCACGTGTCGAATTCGGGAGTTAGAAATAGAGATATCGCTGCACGTTTTCGTTGGCTCGAGTCACTATACTGCACACCCTCATAAACAGCATTAGTGAAACGCTACAAAATGATCTCGCAGAAGAAATATTTCGCAATATTGTCTTCTTATTCACTGTCTTCTACAAGTTTTCACTGCAGAGTAGTATTTCTGAAACAGCCGCAATGATGCTGAGATATTTGCAAAACTCCGGACCGCAGGTGTCTGCGGTGGGAAACGAACGCGTTATTGTCTTTTCCAGGGAGTAACGCGTTCACCACCGCACCATGCAGATCCTTCGTTTCCCCTGTCTCTCAGCTAGTTCAATCGATCACTGCCACGGCAAGGTATTAATTGTGAAACAACTACAATGGTACCAAGATATTTGCAAAATATCGTAAAAACTTGTAAAAAGCAGCAAGCAAAAAGTCGACATTGTGAATTTCAACTACAGCCTCAGCTTAACTGGGTTCAATGAGGTTGTGGGCTTCCCAGATCAATCCCGTTGATAGGTGATTGCTGATGGGAGCGATCGATTGAACTAGTTGAAAGACAGGCGGAAAGAAGGACCCGCATGATGTGGTGGTGAACACGTTACTCCCCGGAAAGGACAATAGCGCGTTCGTTACACACCGCAGAGACCTGCGGTCCGGAGTTCTCAAATATCTTAGCATCATTGTGTTTGTTTCAGAATCATTTCTTGCAAATTATCAAGTGAAGAGAATTGATAAGCAAAACATGAAATAACGTCTGTGTTGGAGAGACTGTCGATACAGTACTGAAACCGCGAAGAAAAGCTCCATGGATTAATATACACTATTGAAGAAGCGTGCATAAAGTGCACTCCATCTTCTCCTGAACGCACTACGTGCAATCCATCTCCCACAGAATCTCACTTCGTCATTCTGAAGTTAGACATCAAAAATCCGACAGCGCACTGAAAATGTAGCACCGGATAAAGAACCAATGAACATTCCTATAGGTGCAAATGAACCATCGAAGTAATACCCAAAGTGACCACTATTGCCTTCAACGAACATGAATTCATGATCACGTAAACCCGTTCTTCTCAGAGTTGTGGATTCCTATGCGACTACCTCGCGAACAATGTTAGTAGATGGTGGTGATAGCAAGTGACAAAGAGGTTTTTTAACGAGGTCAGCTAACTCAATAAGTAATGCCACGTAGTGTCGAGGTAAACCAGCACACGATATTTTTTGAATAGACGAAAATCACAGCGTGGTTCTCGTCTTCTTTTCTGTATTTTGGTATTTCGCTTGAGCGAGTTCTGGATAAATACCTTCAGCGTAAGGCGTAAGGACTCCAGAGATCTCACTATTCGTTCAACTTTCTACGTTTTAAACCGAATCGCTCGACCATTCACCAAACTTCAAAAAGTTGGATACAGCATGTCAGAAAGGAAGTAAATGTGATCTTACACCCATTCTAAACATGAATTTGTAGAAGCCTCGTCATTGCACAGAAATATCAACTCTGGCATGACACACGAGTCAGCCATCGTATGCCACCTACCTGTGGAGAGTGTTTCCCCGCAAGGCACACGATATCATCGGATTCTATCCCGCACTCCGGAAAGCAAGTCTCCAACTTCACGTACGGCAAATTATTATTAAAACAATATGGGAGGATAGGGAGAACAGTATGCTAAATGGTGGCTTGATATATGAGATTAGCTCTGCTTCATTCTTTTGTTGTTCTCCAGCTGAAGGATGTTTTTATAATAATTGTTGACAAATAGGTGGGGCCTCTTACGTTCGGCTGTCAGGCATGTCAAACGTCGGTCAGTCTACCGCTGTTAAGCAGATTCTCCATCAAACGGCTTTGGTATATTCGCCTATATTGAATGAAGCTCGTACCATTTGAATTAAGGAGTCTGATCCAAAATCTGCGAGAACTCTTTATCCATTTGTAAATCGTGAAAAAAATTATTTAACGCCTAAAGGCAATGCAGAAGATTTAATAATAAAATCGAATCCAAGGGTTTTTAACTACACAGATGACAACAATTCGCACTTTCCCTTGTTCAAGAGAATTCTGCTTATTCTTTTTTTGTTAAGCTTACACGAGGCTAATAAACCATTTTTATTTGGCTAACGTTTCAACGTCTTCGTCTTCATCAGAGCCGACGATCCGAGCCAATAGTAAACGGCATCACCGAGCGAGTATGCTTCATTCGAGGGATGGTCCACTGAGGAAGACACAACTCGATACGAAAGCGAAGGCGTCTTTCGCTCACCCTTACTCGTAACGAGGTCCTTCACTGGTGTCGTGGGAGCGCTCGTTTTGTCTGTTTCGAGTGACATCTTGTTAGACATGAAATTTGACCGCCTCTCACTGGTTATCTGACTGTCCGACGTCGTAGATAAGAGCGCTCAGTATGCGAGGTAATGAGGCCAGAGTTTTGTTGGCTAGACCACCGTAGTTTTCGTAACAAGGTTGGCCAAGACCACCTGAGGTCGTAACCAGCGCATTCAGTCGCCTCCTTGTGGTTCAGAGGAAAATTTCCCACTATCCGACTAGATACCAGGACGATGGTGATTCTATGTACTTTTTCACTCCAAACTAGGCTTCCAGATGGAAATGCTCGATTCCTCAGCTTGGAAACCCATACTTGCCAGATGAATCCCCGTTGCATACCATAACCCGACACCCAGAAACACTTCCCAACGACGATACGGCGGTGTATTGTAGAGAGGAAAACTACGAGCACTTAAACAAGATTTTTCCATGTTAAACAGAAGAACGAAATGACCAACGTTACCGGTTAAACCACGACACCACTGGTACTTACCTGGATTTTCCAGATTTGGCTGGACTTGCTGCTAAATTTCTCTAGGATTCACATTGTTGTGAAAAAACTCTTACTTAGCTGCTACACAGATTCATCTTCGAATAGTATTGATGTCATTTTCTGACGTCGTAAACTGGTTTCGTCCTACTTATAGCTAATTTTATTTGAATGTTGCGCAGCTGATATCAGGCCCGAATAAATGTTTTCATGTTTTCATGACTGGCTTCTTTTCGACATTTACACTACTTCTATAGCATTTCAAAAAAGAAAAATAACGACTTGGACCTTTGCTCTTAAATTTTAGGTGACTTTCTGAATATGATGTGAGAGAAACGGCTGGCTCCGACTTCTTTATTACAGAAAGTGAATTCTGCAGGATTCGCGGCGTCCGGCTTTCGATCGGAGTTGGTTTGTCATACTTAACACATTCGTTTTCGATACGACTTGATTTCAATTCCTGTGGTGCAAAAGTAACAGTGGATTAAAAGAAACAAGCCAAGAACAGGTAGACACAGAGTTATGTACCTTTTACAATTTATAATGGATCTTCAATGCTCTTTTAATTTATTTGCCAGTACTAGTTATTGAAGAATAGATATTATGTAAAAGAAGGTAGTCATTTTTCTCGAAGAAGCCAATGTGGAAGTCGTTGATGAGCCTATTCACTTCACTTCTTGATGCTTTGCTTGGTCCATCAAGCAGAGGAACAGTGGTCTGGTGCTGTTAATCGAAAAGCCCGTGTTCGGCACAACTGCTCTTTTACGCCTCAGCCCATGAACTAATGTATCGCTGCAGAACTGTGCAACCTATGTAGAAAGTAGGTGATTAGAACAACGTAGTGCAACTTGTCTATATTTGGGTATTCAGGAAAATCAGCCAAACACTTTCATAACCCCAGCAGATAAAACTTAACAAATAAATTTCCATTCGCATTAGAAACAGCTTCATTTAAACACCTACCGTTTATTTGTTGTAGGTATTTAAGTTACTTAGTGGATAGCAGCTGCACAGAGTAATACATGGGCGAGGACTGTGCCTGTGCCAGGTCACTGAATCAGCCTGAGGTATGGCGCCAGGTCACGCGTGATGACAAGACACTCCTCCTTGCGGTTCATTTTTGAATTTTTGGCATTGATCCAAAACGCTTCAAGAGTTTTACGCGCTGATGTTTTCGATTCCTGTGTGACGGTAGTGACTCCTACCTCAAAATCTTCTCCGTTGTGTTCTTGCATCCTATGCGTGTCTAGTGGAGTGTTTTGTTTTAATTGAGATTTATCGACTAGGTGTTCTTTTATGCGGACGCAAAGCGGTCTACCCGTTTCGCTAACGTGTTCGTCCCCGCACGCTCTACAAGAGATCAGATAGACTGTACCCAAACTCATGCAATCACCGTCTCTACCGTCAGGGCAAATCATGCAATTTGGCGTTGCACATAGAAGGTCGTATAGGCCGTTATGAACTAGCTGGCGTCTTAGGGTGTTTGGTGGTATTTCTATCACTATTATGGAATTCTCTAGACCGGACCTTGTTAAGCAAAGTTTTATGGCTGAACTTATTTCGTTTGAAATAAAGGGCAAGAGGAACGAGGCCTCGTTTTCGCTGGAATTATCGCTATGGGGCGTGGTTTTTCCTCTATGCCTATGCCGAGAAGCTACAGTTTCGTAACCATTTGATGTGGCTATTTGGTGCGCCAGTTTCGAGGATTCTTCCCTCTGCTCTCTACATGTGCACATGCTGATGGCGGTTCGAAACATATTTCTTATAAGCGCCCTTTCAGTGTGTGAGGGATGAGAGGAGAGGTAATGAACCACTATATTCTTACTGCTCGGCTTTCGATACCATCTTGTGTTGCAGCCGTTTTCGGATAGGTTGATTTGAACGTTTAGAAATGGAAGCCAGATCCCTATCGGTTTCTCGCGGGTGAATTTTATGTACTCTGACTGTTCGTTCAATAACTCAAAGCATTTGTCCATCTCCTCTTGTGTGGAGCAGATGACAAAACAATCATCTATATACCTACAGTAGAGTAACGGCCTGAGATCGATTACTGGTGCTTCCACCTTAGACATAAAGGCAACGGCAAAGGTTGGCGCCATTCGCTGTCCTATTGCCAGCCCCCTAATTTGCACGTAATATTTCCCGGACCATCTGAAGATCGAGCAGTTTAAACAGACCCTTGAGAAAACCATAAGCTGCTGAATCGAAAAGCCATACATGTTAATTGCTCCTTCGTGTTGCTCAAGAAGCTCGCGGATGGCTCGCATTGCGGAGGAGTCGTTCGACACGTTAGTGTAAGGGGCGGTAACGTCGAGCGACTCCATAACGTATGCGCTTTTGCGATGTGCGTTACGTAGACGATCTAGAAACATTTGAGTGTTCGTGAGATGGGCTGGTATATGCTTAAGGAACTGGTTGGGAATTAGCTTTATAAACCAAGCAATTCTATCCGTAGGCCCGTCTACACAACTGATGATGGGTCTCACTTTAAAAGTGGAGGGCTCGGTAGACGCCAGATCATCAGCGCATATTAACTTATGGGTATTGATAAGTAAGTATAGGACGGAACATGTCGGCACTTCGATCTTAAGATGCGAAATGTCTGCTGGTTTTAAACCTGCTGCGCTTGCGATTTTGGCCCAATCGTTCAGTTTTCGATTTTGACTTCTGAATTCCTTTTCAGTTGATGCGCGATAAGGAGATGCGTCTTGAAGATGTTTTACCGTTATATCGACATCTAACTGGCGAGGAATTACTACAAACTCTCCACCCTCATCAATAACTGATAGCCTAATAGTCTTTGATTTTATTAGCTCTCGAACCTGTTGCATACCAGATTTTGCTCAGCTGTAAGGTTCGAACTAAACTTTTTCACGGAGTAGACATATACTGCAAACCTTCATTCAATTCTAATCCTAAGTACTAGTCTCGTCTCTCCAACAGTGAAATGAAGATTTGAAATTATCGTAAATGGTTATCGTCATCATTATTTAAAAAGGCTGCCACCACTGTTTCGTCCATTGAAAACTGCAAGTCTTGTGTGAAGCTAATTAGACGTTTTCATCGGTCAATACTAGAATTGAAGTTGCCAGTGATAATTTTGAATGTTTTTTGTAAAATTTGTAGGGATGTCTACGACACCATGTATGAAGCTCTTCAGCATCTGCAGCGGCTTAGTGCTAGCCCTTAGGCGGCGGAAAATATCAAAGGCGTCACTGCTTCAGTCTTTTTCAACTGCAGATTTTATTCAAGTTATTGATTCCTCGGATGGATCTAGTACGTTTATGAACATTCTTAGCTACGCTTGTTAGGAAGATAGCGTACACCTATAATTTGATAAGCAGCTTGTTTCTTGGAAGGGCCACCAACGATGTATTTTAAACTTGAGTTATCCCAGGTTTAGGGCAAAGTCGATGTACTAAACGAAATACAGTTAGAAAAATAAGTAAAAACAAGGTCATATATTTTTTTATATGATTCGTCTTCATAGCTACTCTGCGAACCCCAACGCTTCATGCATTCGATTCGTTTCCTGCATCCATTGCTCACAAGATCTTCCAAGTTTTTCTTGTGGCTTCGGTTGCTGCTTGAGGAATTTCATTTCATCTTGAATGTCGTAGAGTGCTGGTCGAGCAATTCTCCCTAGAGTCTTGAGATAGCCAGTCTGGAACGTTCCCAGTTGGATTGACGAGAGCGTTCTCCTAGACAAGTCCTGTATCAGTTTTCCGACCCCCGAGGTACAAGACTTGGTTGGGCCTGAGCGGAATCGAACTAGCACTACTGCCGCGATGACGGACATCACTACCACTGTGCTATCCGCCTCTCACATAACTGTATATAAAGTAGATTTTTACATACAGATTTCTGAGAAAGCTGTAACCACGCGATCATTATTGTTTACAAACGGCGTCAAAACTAATTCCGTGAAATGGTTATGCAGCCACATCGCCAACTTAGCCACTTGGGTGCCATGACGGCCCATCATGACGAATACTGCAGAACCCAGCACATTCTTCATTGGACTTTTTTCCATGAGATCGTTATATTTCATCCAGTATGGCGTCTTATGCTAATGGCACAGTTGCAAAATGCTGCTGGTCTGCGTTACTTACAGACACGTCCGTCCGACAGCTGTTGCACATGTTCGATGTCGCCTTGTTGTTCACTCAACTCTTTTTCTCGTCGATCTATCGCCAACTCTTCTCTTTAGAAAACTACCCACTTTTTATTTCCGAGATACGGTCTTTTGAATATATAGGACGAAGGAGCTTTCGGAGGTCCGAGCTGGCTAAAACGCTTTGTACCTTATGTGCTGGTTGTGTTTCAAAGGGCGCCCTTTTAGGTTGTTTTTGAGTGATACGTCAAACTCTTTACAAGACCTATGTTCACCCCACGTATTACCAGCGCAATATAGAACTAGAGGGACCGTTGGGTCAAAAAGATGACAGCCAAGCTTTGGACACCAGTTGATCGAAAGATTTTCTAAAACAGTCTATGCTGCATTCCTTTTCGCGCAACTCCATCTTGACATTCTCCATCTTTATCCAACGATTTCTGTGCCCTGAAGATGTGGTTTCTCCAACCAAAAAAGTAGGGATTTTCAGTTTCGTACTATGAGGCTTCTGTAAACTGAGACTTCTTCCGATTTATGCGTCCTGGTATCCTTTTCCCAGTTTCATTGAGCTTGTTGAATGTCGTCTAAGTTTCAATGATACTCCTCGAAATGTGTTATGTGAAAAGTTCAATCCGTGTGAAAAGAACGAGGGCTTAGCACATTGCTATTAGGTTTTTGCTAAGCGTCGGTGACCCCTAGCATTTATGTAGTCCTATGAATAGAAATTTCGCCTGGAGAAGTCAAAGAAGTGAACCTCTGCTACATATCGTAAACGGACCTACAATGAATCAGTTAACGATGAAGTGAAGAATGAGAATTCCCATATGTATTAAGTACTCTTAAAAGCTCTTCTCTGCAGTAATCTTTACTTAACGTAGAAAAAGAAAAAGACAAAATTTGAAATGATGACCCAAATCCATCGGTCGGTCCATCGAAATCCGATTGCCATTTTCGTACAGGCAATAATATTCTTGGCATGATGTTGGGCGATCACTTTTGGCACTGGATGTATATAATTCGGGCTGGCTACGCGTATCATTGGAATGGCTACATTCACGTTCTGATCCCAATCTTTGGGGTGGGTAATATTTTACGTTCCTGAAGAACTACTCAGATTTCTTAACATCGCTTTGCAGTTTACTGCAACGGTAGCAATTATTCTTTCATGCATTTTGCAACTTTTGCAACAAAAGTGGGCAAAGAGATCCTCTTTGGCTTCCATCATAGCCTGGGTTTGTCATTAATGAAGAAATTCAAGAATGAAGAAACGCAGCCTAACATGTGATTTTAGGTGGCTTTGGTGACCGTAGCTTTTTCACTCCTAATTCGCTCCATATTCGTTTTCCGTAGCTTAACGGGTAATCAGCCACCATAATCTCAAAAATTGAACTTCATCAAACCTCGGAAGAATACTGAAAATCTCTCCTGGATTATTAAAATAACATAAGGTTCCCAGGATCGACTTTCTGTTAGCCTTTGTATTGGATTATAAATTCGTCGTTTACTTCCTCAGTTGCTAAGCAGCATACGTTTACTGCCATACAATAACACACATACACCACAACGGTAGCTGACGTTTCGGCAGAATCGCATTTTTCAAAGCCTGGAAGGGTATAGTAACATAAGATTATTATAAAAAGCTTGCTTGGCTAAGGTTTTTTTGCGATACTTGACTCCGACCGTCGCGAGTTTAACGAGGCCGAAAGCTCCGAAATCTTAGACGAGTAGAACTTTTGTAACAAACTCTAGAAAAAAGTTATTAGCAACTCAGAGCTTATAGTTTTATATATATATATATCACATGTACTACATAATACTGTATATGTAAAGGATAAAGCAGTCGACGTCAATCAATCTCTGATGGATGCGTCATGCATTGACTCATGACTTCATTGAGCATCGCTGGAGTGATTAAATGCATATCTGGCCTTTACAATGACTAGCGGTGGCCTACCAATATATCGAGCCAGTGCTCCTATCCTTCCAGACAAGTCTGTTGCCAATTTACCGAGCCCGAACGGATGGAAGGCTTCTTTGGGCCATGGGAGCGAGGATCGATTCCACGTGTGCATTGTAGGGCACCTCCGACCACTGGGCCACACGCGCCTCATGAACGGTGATAGAAAATCAATTTACTACTGAGCTAAATATTAAACAAACTGACCAGCAGAGTACTGTACTGTAAAAAAAAGTTGCTGTAGTCCGATGCAGCTCCTCTCCAATTTTTCAGTTTAAGCAACTATTCACCAACACCTTCCAATGATAACGAGAAAGGCGTTATCAGCTATTCTGCTCGTTGTGGAATTGACTAGGCAAACAGTGTTGCATACATCTAGTGAACAGCCAGATTCACTCTGCATTTTCGAAATCGGTTTTACTGCCGTTTAAACATATGCAGTGATTTGTGAAGTCATAAGATGAACGTGATTAACGTTTCAAGGCTTATAGACAGCTCAGAAGCAGTCGAAGGTTTGGTTAGCTTGAGGGTCGAAGCGGAGTTCGAAACGACTGCATAGTGAACGAAGGCTCTTCTTCGCTCTGGATTATAGGTTCCCATGGTCACACCGTTTTGTCATTTTCAGGAAACAGATTGATGGAGAGATTCGGCGGCAATTTTTCCTACGTTCTCGTTTGGATACTGTTTACCGACGTGTTGTGCGCGATCACAATTCTAGTTGACAGCTTGGCCGCTCTTTCTGGATGAAAACTATACAAAAACATGGAAGAATTTTAAAACAAAAACAAACGATCAAATGCTGCCTACTTAGCCATTTCATGATTCCATCTGTATTATGCCAAAATGATAATGCCGTAAAACCTTAACAAATGATAAGACCAAAAAAAAACAGAAGCGGTTACCAAGCTGTTGTTCAAAGTATGTGGCATGCTTTTAGAGATATGTGGCAGTTTGCCTTGTGAATCCTTGATAGCTCAAAACAATACCGAAGTTTTACTTCCTTTCATTTGCTGCCTACTACAGTTTTTCAAGGCAGGGTATTGTGCCAAACAACCACAACGATGCTGAGATCTCCCGTTGACAGGTAGTCGCTGACGGCGCTGATCGGTAGAAAACTAGCTGAGAGAGAGGCGAAACGAGGGACCCGCATGGTATGATGGTGAACTTGCTAATATGGAAGTTGTTCGAGCGGTTTGCGCAGGGTCCACTTCGAATCATCTAAGTGGATGAAAGCGGAACTCAGGCCACTTTAAAAGCTTTAGGTTTCTTGACTCGAAGTTTCTTTTGCCGTATTTTTGAAGCGAGTGAGAAGACAAGCCAAAGCTAAGCATTAAAAAGTGGTTGGTGTAAAGAACTACACAATACAATGATGAGCCATTCTTTGCCTATCAAGAATGGAATACTCAGGAAATGTTGGAGATCCAATTTGTACTGAAAAAATTAAGCTTAATCGTACCGTGACGGCTTTTTACTACAATTTCCACCATTAAAAGAAATTATGCAATACGTGATATAAGGTAATCTTCTATAGTGCTCCAAGAATTCTTACATGAGCATTAACCCTCCCTGGTAGTCGTTTGCATAAAAATGTGAACAAAACTTCGTATTAAAAACAACTGTAAGTGGACCATCTGAGTACTGACCAGATCTTCTTGATGAAGGGTAGATAGTAACTGTAAAGATGTTATGGCAATGATAGTGATGAACAGTAGTGCCAAAAATGCAGAAGAAGTAGAAAAAATAGCGAAAATAATTTACATCTGAATCAATAAAATTAGAAATGTCTCCTATAGGCGATGCGAAGACCAACACCTCAGAAATCACTTTGAAAATGACTGAAAAGGCAAAATAATATTAGTGGTGTATTACATCCAAAAGCTATAAAGGACCATGAAAGTGTTACTAATACAAGGGTCATTAAAACCAAGAATGGAACCTCGAATTTCTCATGGTCCCTTGATTTTGTAATTCTACAAACTAACCAGGACGGCTTGGGTAGTCTTTAGCACTTAGGATTTTTAACAAGAATTAGGATTGCTCAGAATCGTTAAGGTCTTATTTATTGAGCTAGCGCATTCAATAAAGCGAAAGTCTTGACGTGACGTGCTTTTGTTAAAGCTTTAAGAAATGAATACTTGAATAAGAAATGCACGACGAGAACGGCTCTGATGGTATATCACCTCTAAACTATCGACTAACTGTAACAAACTTCCCTAATATTCCCATTCAGTCCTTGTAAAGCTTTATGAGAGAAAATTTATGCTCACAATCTGATTCTCATCGTCTGTTTCTGCAATACAAGGAGTATTTACTGTCACGAAAAAGCATATTATGCAGTAGTGTCTGCAAATGCACCAACGCACACTTGTATGACAACGAATACACTTCAACCTTTCTTATGAGAAAGAAATCTGTCTTTGAAAACCGTCGTCGATTGGATTTTTCTGATATCCTGCATAAACAGTTGAACGACTTAGATTTGCATAAAAGGCTGTATTTGTAGGCCGTGCAGCGGAACGGGGAAAGGTTGAAGAATGCTTGTAGCGTGGGAAGGTAACTAGTAGCTAATAAAGCATGAATAATTTATAATCCAATGCCGACGTCGATCCTGGGAACTGTTAAAGCAAGGGTATTGTTCAAGCCAACTCAGAAGGTGGCAGAGCTTCGTTCGGCGTATTAAAACTCGCTTTATGATACATTACTTTGTGTGAATTTCTTTCGAATGAAGGAACAGAATCTGAATTAAGACCATGGTGCCGAGTAGAAACAGATCATTAGCAAGCTCGCAGATCAGTAAGCTTATGAGATAGCACACCCTTTCGAGTTACTCTTGGCCTTCTCAATTATATAGGAAATTAGGAACATAATGCTAAGTGCCTAATGGACTTCATATCTCATGAATTAGTGAAGCCAAACGGGCAACGCGTGCGAGGAGCAACAGAGCATTAAAGATTGTGGGTAAGGACCACTATAACCACTGGTTGCATAACCAGGACTGTGGCGAGTGATGAGTGGCACGTCACGTCGAGATCGTAAATGAGTGGTTGAATTTTATCCTCAATAGTCAACCAAGGAGGCATTTCTGAGCTTCCAGACTGTGCTCGCACAGAATTTCAGCAGATCGTTATTTCAAGCCAATCGAAACTAGTAGAAAATTGAAATCACAAACTCTAGGATGTGCTGGCTTCATGTGCATCCGGTCGACAGTGTTCGGGTGCTTTGCTTATATTAAATAGTGACCAATGACTGTTGGTGGTTCCTCGCCGGACTGCACTGATCCGAAAAATATTCAATGCGTTCGTCACTGGAGTCACGCATTTACCTGTAAACGCGAACATCTTTTTCAACTTTAAGTCATACGCAAATCTTCTATAGAAAATGCTTCGGTTGAAGTTCACCTTAAACTTATCATGGTAGCGTTGAATGAGATTACAACTTCGAGTTATCCTTGAAATCTGACTAAGGTTATTAAAGCTGTAGAATATTAATAAGCAAGAATTGAAAAATATCTCCTACTATTCGTAACTCGTATTTTTAACACTTCATAACCCAATAAATGGAGAAATTTGTTAGAACGATGTTTCGATTCTGCAGTCTCATTGAGTGGTGCTCGGATGAAGATATCTACTTAGCAATCTGGATACTTGGATGGCTCCGTTTCATCGGTATTGCGGGCCCCAGCACAATTTCTACCCCTTTCGCTAACGCACTGCCGTCGTCCATGGCTGTAGTCTGTTTCCAAGGTGATGACCTCCTCGAGGACCCTTTCCATAGTCCTGAAATCGTTGCCACGTGTGAGTGCAGATGGTTGATGTTCTCCACTAACACGTCCCCACTTCGCTTGGGTGATCTTCAGAGGACGCCAACATTCTATTAGAGTCGTCTTCACTATTATTTTTTCCTATCTGGAATCTGTTTCCTTCTTATATGACCGGCCCATCTGTGTTTCGCTGAAGATATATATTCTCCTACATCTAGAAGATGAGAAAGGTTTCGAAGTTTTGCGTTGTACATTCCAGCTTGACGTTGTGAGCGCCGGTTAAATTTCAGAAGACATCGTTGAAGCGATTGGTGGATGGAGCGTAGAGTATTCGATGTTGTTGAAGTATCACCCACGTCTCTGCAGCCTAACAGAGCGCTGAGAGGGCTGTTGTGTTGAATTGGTGCGCGACGACTCTCGGTTATACTAGTTCGCTGCTGGCTTCTCTACGAAGCTTAAATTCGGTTTCTGCTACTGCTGTCCTTCTCTGCTCTAATTCTTTTTCTCTATCGTTATCCATATTCACTAGACGTCCAAGGACACGTATCAGCTGGTCTTTGTAATCAGTGAACCATCCGACTCGATTTGTTCACCTTCGCGCCATGGGTTGCTCATGAGCTGGCTCTTCCTCCCATTAATGAGCAGTTCAATGTTTTTCCCCGCTTCGTTGAGTCCATTGAGAATCGTCTCTGCTTAGTTGATACTTCTTGAAAGGGTGATGAGGACGTTGGCGAAATAAACGATAGGAATTTTTCATCAATACGTATGTCCTCATTGTCCCAGTCGAGACATATCATCATCCACTGTGCTGCGGAGGAAAACGGCATTGGCGCTACGGTTTCGCCTTGTCGAACCCCTTTAGTGCGAGACCAATGAAAAAGCTATATATTTGTTTCTCACTTCCGATAACAGTCAGCTAGTGCTCGTAGGTAGGACGAGTACACTCCTTGGCCGACCGGCGCTGATAGGATTGCATTCGTTTAGACACTGTCAAACGCTTTCTCGTAGTCGATAAAAGTAAGGACAACCGGCAGATGGTAATTCCGACAGACTTCTATGGTCTGTCACGGAAGTGGCCTATGTAGCAGAATTCCTGTCAGAATACTGCTTGCCCGACTTGTTGTACCTCCTACACGGCCTCATGTATAAGCAAAAGAATAACATTCATGAACAGCTCGAAGAATCCATTCAATACGCATATCAGGCATCACTTACGAAGAACCGTTGGGTACTTGGATTGCAAGAAGGACACGTAATTTGTGGCCTCTAGCTCTAAGAAAATCGATGGTGACATTTCGAGTCCTGGAACTGTGCCTGTCTTCATGCTTTCTATTTCAACTTGAGCTTTAGTGAGAGGAATCCCCAGTGTTCTCCAGCGGGAATTTCGCGGTTCAATGCGGAGATTGCGCAAGAGTAAAGAATGATACAGAACCTTTCCGTTATCAGTCCCATATCATGGCATTTTGCGATAGCTTAAATAACTTTTTCTACGTGTATCGATGTAAACCCGCTTGCAAAAATTTTTTCCAGTTGGTATCTTTTTTCGGCAGTGTTGCCGTTTTCTTTCATTTTCGAGCAACTCCTTAGCGGTAATAGAGATGCGGTCCGAAGTTCTTGTTTAAGGAAATGAGGAGAGTACGGTCCGGCACAAGTTCTAAGCTCTAGAAAAGTAGGATGTATAACTCGGTCGGCAATTCCTTTATCTGCCAGCTACGTAAGCAGAGGATTTTATTGAGAATATCCTCCTCGCAAACGAACTGGCCTCTTTTTTTGGACAACGGCAGGAGTTCTTTTTCAACGTATGGCTAAATCGAATCTTTGCAAGGTGAAGGCGATCGGGTCCAGCACAGAATCAAGATACGTCTGGAGTTTCAAAGAGACACCATTTCCTGTCTGTGAAAATATGATCGGTCTGAGTCGTGCCATCGATACTCCCTTGTCCATCAACAGTTTTTCTGTTCTCAAAAGAAGAATTCTAGCGAAAGGGACGTGCCGTGGTCAGGAAGGTGTCGTAGAAGACGGCTTCCAATATCACTGTCATATCCCAGTTCCGAATTTTCTCATCCTGAATTTGTAGGACTCCTCTATACGACTACTTTCTTCAACTGTTCGTAGAACACACCAGTTCATTCTCATAACCTGCACAAGTTCGAGAGCAGGAGTTCACGATAGTAATTTTTTTGCTGTTGGAAGTTGAAGACATAAAATCGCCAAGCGTGATAATGGGATTTCACTTAGCGTGACTACGTGGGAATAAGATATGTTTATGACAAAGCCTACATAGCCGACATTTCTTGGGAGAAGTTCCCTTCAGCTAATGAAAGTCATTTAATTAGCGTCGTCTATGTCGTCTACGGAGTATGCCGGTCTTCCTGCTTTTTGTTTCTTGTCGAATGATCGCATAGAATTTGTTGCTTTATGTGTTAGCCAGAACAGTGTAGTTATCGACACCTGAAAGGAATGTTCTGGAATTATAGATGCACAGCAAGAGGCAGTCTCCTTAGCGTTTCGTGGGATCGCTCGTTTTTTTTTAAATTTCTTATGACGTAGTGTGGAACATGAGATTTAATCGCTTCTTATCGGTAGTCTCACTTTCAGAAGTCGTTGGCGGAAGTTCTCGTCATGCGGGATAATGAGGCCGAAGCTTTACTGGTTTAACTAGTGTGGTTCCCTGGAGCTCCAAAATGAACCTAGCCGAAACCTTTCCCAGGTCGTAACCACCACAGACAGTCGCTAGCCCTTGCGCACCAGATGGAGATTTGCCACTTAAGTTGATGCCAGCCAGCACGGCGGTAACTACTGGCTTACTCTTAGCTGGGGTTTCGTATGAAAACATCGCCCTCCTACTCAGCTTGGGAGGCCCCGCTGAGGATAAACTTGTACTTCGCCGTCTTACACCCAGGAACACCTCTCAGCCATTACTAAGCGGTGGACCTTTGGGTGTTGAAGAAGATAGGGGCCTAAACGATTAGGAATTTACATAAAACTTTTTAACCTTTACAGGATTGTAGATGTTTTGTTTGTAATCGGTAAAGTTACCAGTTTTTGTTATTCTTAACAAACAGATGGATATCAAAATCGCTCTATTTCCACACGTTTCTGTTCCTGCACGAAGACAACACAACAATAGATGTTCTTGATTCGCTCCTTCAATTCGTATCCATTTTGAGATAAATCAAAGATGTTTTCGGAAATCGCACGACGAGAAATCGAGATTTGGCTTGCACCACAATATTGTATTTTACATGCGCTCGGTTCAAAGGAACCGCTTGGCTGAACACTACCTGATTAAGCAGTTGTGAATCACTACGACCTAAGTGGATTTTCCGATGGAAGAAATTTTCTTATTATTTACTTTATTCTATGCTACTCATCTTTACATCTATTCTGCGAATCCCAACACTTCTCACATTCGATTCGTTTCCTCGCATCCATCATCCACGATGGTCTTCCAACTTTTACGTGTGGCGTTGGTTTCTGTTTGAGGATTCTCATTTCACCTTGAATGCCATAGAATGCTGGTCGATTCTTTCTGAAGTCCTGAGATGGCTGAACTAGAGCGCTCCCAATTGCACGGCAGAGAGTGATTTTTCCAGACCAGCCTGGTACCAATTTCCCGAACCAGGAGGGATGACGGGCCTGGTGGACTTGGGGCGGTATCGGACCAGCACCTGGCTCGTGATGATCGGCATCACTACCACTACGATATTCACCAAAGTAAGGGGATAGATAGAAGGGCCCCGTATGGGTGGAATATATACATAGCAGTTTTCCACTGAACATCCATACATGGCTGAACTGGAACCAAAATCCTTGGACAGTCTCCCGGGGGTGTCCATCCACCGAAGGAAGCCTCTCTTCTCTATGCAACGACAATACTGGGTACACCAATAAACCATCAGATTTCTTCCAGACACTTTTTACTAATCTTCTCTGAATAATCCTGCAACTTCAACTTATTATTTACTGTCTACTCTTTTTAACGGCAGGGTATTCATTGTGAAATATAACTTCAATGATGCTGAGATATTTGCAAAACTCCGGACTGCAGGTGTATGCAGTGGGGAACGAATGCGCTATTGTCCTTTCCGGGGAGTAACGCGTTCACCACCACACCGTGCGGGTCCTTTGTTTCGCCTGTCTCTCAGCTATTTCTAACGATCTTTTGCCACAGCAATCACCCGTCAACGGGATTGATCTGGGGCGCCCAAATCGGCATGGAACCTAGTTAAGCTGCGGCTGCGCTGTTACAACTGTTATCAATTTTTCATGCTATATGTTTAATAATTTACCTTACCGAATCAAAAGGCTAGTTTTATCATTGTTGCAATAGTTAGTTTTAAAGAAAAAGACGAGAGAAAATCTTATTCTTATGGAGTTTATGAAAAAGGTACCCTTTAAACATAAAAAGTGAATGTACCGAGCAGGCTTCCTGGTTCAGTGATGCGCTTCAATGATCTTGCTACAAAAATTTATTTTGACCAATGCGGGAGTGTATGTGGAGGAATTGTTAGCGGTGCTGTGCAACAGAGATGTCATCCTTGTTTTTGAATTCCAGAACCTGGACTAACCAGCCTCTCCTTGTATCGGGATGTAGAAGCTTGATACTAGAGTTCTCTGGGAATGCAAAAGTACTGAAGGAGAACATGCCTCTAAAACGCTTAGCGACATCGAACACATTCTCAAAGCCAAACTCTTTTTCACTCGTTTGTAACACAGTGCTCCATTCCACCCTAACTGACATGATGCGACTACGAAAATCCACATGGAAAGAAGCAACAACTATTGTGTAAACTCGGTTCTAATCATTGCGGCGTGAAGAACGCGACAGTGCAAAAACTTTAATCACGATGAGGCTTTCAATGACTTCGTATGTGCCGATAAACCGAGACAATAGTGATCAATGTTGAAGTTAAACGAAAGCTGTTATTGAGAGTATCAAGCATATGCTTTGTATTGTCTCTTAACCAAGGACTACCTTTGCTTTCGTGTTAATAGTGTAGTAGATCCATACTAGAACCGCTTCTCATTGTAAGGTATGCCTCACGAAGGGTGCCACGACTTCTCGTTCAATACTCCGCTGTTTTCTCGACGAGCAGATACGAGGTTGTTATTATACCATTTACTTATTCACGATAGCAGAGTTTTAGTATTCTTCAGAGCTTGCAAAAGCTACGTTGATTGCAATCTTCTCAGCCAAATGCTTCAGTAATCTCAAGAGAATAACCAGGCACCTAGATTCCAATCATACCATTGATCGACACTGAGGTTAGTAGAAAGCCGGTCTTGGGAATAATCGTTGCTCGTTCAAGTTGTTCGCTAACAAAGTGCCATACAATGTAACCAATAAATTCCTCATTACGTTATAGAACGCATCCTGACTACGCATTTGAATTTACTGCCATTCAAATTACCCAAACGTATGTTTTCCTCTCAGTGAAAGCCCGATATAGTGTGTTTTCTATAGTGGAACAGGTTCAAGCAAGTTTTTAGCGGCTAATGTACGTCGTGTGCCTTCGTGCCGATTATACTCCCACCGAAAATCCCATGAACCATCCAGTCTTTGTGTTCCTTCGAACGTCAACTGTCTCAGGCTACCTAGTGACGTTCATGAAACGATCGTAAAATTTACTAGCGTATATAACTACTGTTTTGTCCATTGCACCGACAAAGCACTGGCCTGGTTATGATAAATTATCGTATGACATTGAGACTGCCAGCCACTCTGTTTAACTGCAGCGCTTCGACCATTTCATAGCAGCACGGTATAGCATGGTTTTGTTCGTTCTTTGATGGCTGTTTGGTTATGGAACGCTAGAGTTTTTGGCATCGTCCTCTCTGCTCAATGCTCCACACTTCATTTTTTAACCAATCGTTCACAGTCCAACTGGGTTTGTTCATACGTAGCTGAAAACTAAGTTATTTGAATTTTCTACTTCAAAAACATGCTTCTCTCAATTCGTAACAAACCCGGTGCATTAACAACCGCCTGCAAATCTTCGTTAAATCGAGTATTAGGGAAATTGAGAACGACGGACCTTACAGAAGAAAATAGTACTAGAATCTAGTTCAACTCACATCTTTGCCAGCAACTTGGGGATTATCTATTTATTTTATCAGTGCTAAATATTATGCATTTGGGACCTAGGATATAATTCCATCAAATAGAGTAATATCATCAAGCAAAGGTGGTATTTGAAAAATTGCAAAACCCTAAAGCTAGTAGAACGGAGTCTCGGCTGAAAGCTTTTAGAAGCTGGATTTTGTATTTAAGTTATCGACGAGTTACAGACAATTATAGAGGAACTTCTACTGTCACCAAGGGGTAAAGTAGCTTAATACTTTACTAATGGTTATCTCAGTGTAAAGAGCAATAGGACAGACAGCTTGATTTGTTTCCAGTTGCGTCCAGTAACGAAGAGTCCAGGATGAAATAAGTAAACAATGATTTCACTCCAGTAAGATTTTTAGCAAATATTGGCTTAATTCTGGTAAAACACAGAGAAAGTAAGTTGTCGGTGTGATTTGATAATTCAAAACACAATTCGATAATATTGTGAATAAAGTTAATAATGTCGTTTTGCAGTAAAGTTCCGTCATTCCGTATTCTTCCTTGACCCTGGCCAGACCTATTCATGTAAATATCAGGCATGAAGTTTAAACTAAGTACTTCTCTATCCATTTTTATAGGTCATTTTCCGATTAACAAGGAATTCTAACCGAAACCAACCTTTTCTCCGAAATAGCATGGCTAGCCCAAGCTGCAGTATTTAAGTCATGTGCGACGACCTCTCATTTTTGCCATGCTTACTGTGAAACTTATGGACGTCACAGCGGCCACTGTGTCCCATAGATGTATAATAATCCAGCCCCAGCCACTCTTATTATGAGTTCTTTTTCATAGCTCGGTATTTCTCTGTGTTTTTAAAACACTTTCTGCGTCCCGCTCATCCTACGGGTTCTTCGTTTTTTTCTATATATCCCTCCCTGTCCTTGATTCGTGTACAACTCTTGTGGGTGATGAGAGAAAAAACTCTTTCGCTATGCGACCATACCAGTGTCATCATGTAATGAAGTTGTATACGTTATTCAAAGGATATTACGAAGTGTACCTTGTGGCTTCTATTTACCCACATTCCATACAGAACCTGCGTCAGATCATAGCGATTACAAATCAAGTATCAATGAGCTGCTTGTCAAAATTATGCTTCACTTAGTGCGATGGCACTTCATCGGCAGCTCTTAAAATTTTTCAATAACTCTTTATTCATCCACTTCAGGAGATGGGACCTCAACAGATTTGTCGAAGAAACTGTGTGTCTGTTTGTACACCAATTTGCTCTGAAGATGTCCTCTTAATTACTTTTCATCATATCATAACGAAACTCCTCTAAGTCCTGAACTCCAATGCTCATGTGCAGCAGAGACGCCTCCGTTCCCTCTTCAAAGGCAACATTTTCTATGCTGCAGACTCTCTTCATAAGTGCAGTCCCTCGTCTACGAAATGAACTCTTCCATAAAAAGGTTTTTTGAAAACTATTAGGTGAAAAATCGTTAAAAGGACACCTTCTTCTGGTCGACGCCTGCCAAAACATCTGTGTTTTATAGGACATTGCTTGTTTATAATAAATATTAAGTGACTCCTATAGAAGTCACGTCGAGCTGGAAGTGTTAGAGAGAAAAGACAAAATCAGAGAGATGAGATGGAGAGAGAATGAGAGAAAGGAAGAGAATGGAAGGGAAAGAACAAGGACGGATTAAAAAAAGGAATGACAAGGATAGAATAAATGATAAGTAACAGAATGATAAGTAACAAATACTAGATAGGACACGGACGAGAGATAGAGAAGGAGAAGGAAATCAGTAAACTTCGCGGGTAAACTCATGCCACATTTAAATTGTTTGCACAGACCCTTTTATGATCAACTGACGCAAACAACAAACCTCTTCTGGTTGGATTTGAATCAGCCAATATCGCTACGTCTCCTTATGTGTTCGATTTTCTTAAACATTCCAGCAATTGTGACAAGCGTCAATCATAAGATACTCCATTCTGATTACCATCTAGTGATTGTCCCAAAACGAGAAATTTTGCTCGTTACAAGGCCCCAAAATTTCATTCTTATCAAAAACCAGCTGGGATGGAAAAATCTATGAAAAATTACGGTCGAAAATTCAAACTTATCCTTACTCGTCGTTCCCTTAGTTTAACCCTTAGTTTATGACGCTATTCCATGACGTGTTGAGATCGAACTATTGCAATATTCCAACTATAATAATATTACTTTAATAACGATAATTTAATAATTACCTTTGATAAAAACTTACACTCTCATTTCTTAAATTTTCGAAGCAAGCGGTAGACGGTGTTGGCTCTTCCGTTCCTCACTTTCTTCAATATCGACCTAATGTTGCAATTGGTTTCAAATCATTTGAAAGCGGACTTTAAACTGTTTACCATAAAATATACAAAGCTTCAATGACTTCTCGGTTGTTGCTCAAGCAATCATTGTCGTCCATAGGTTTCTGCAATGCTAGATTTCTCTTAATTACATAATTCGAAATCAGTGTATTGGGAATCTCAGCTTTTTCTACAGTGTTTTGTTAGGCTTTCTTCGTGCTTTTCGAATAACTATGGAAAATGAGAGCCAAAATGAAAAACACCACCCAGAGTCTCGCAAGGTGTGGTGGTGAACGCGTTAGCACCTGAAAGGCTAATACTGCGTTCGTCCACCTCCGCAGACACCTGCGGTCCGGAGTTCTGCAAATATCTCAGAATTATTAAAGTAAAGTTATTTCGCAATATACCCTTTGATTAAAAAGAGTAGGCACTAAATAATAAGTTAAAATTCTGACCACCTAGAGTCTTCTTTGTCAGCATTCCAAAGCTCCGCAATGGTAGGTGATAAATGGTCGGGTCAGGTTTTTTTAAATGCTAGAACACTCCGTTGTAAGCGGTGGAGTTAAAGCGGAAGCCGTAAACAGTAAAAGATATGCGCCGTACTCATTTAGGACGGGTTTTTTAACTAGTGTAGTGAGTGGTTCTATCAGTTTTATACACATTTTCTCTATTAGTTTGACGGAGTTCGCCTAAACTGGTTTGAAAGTAACGAGCATAATCGTTCAAACAGCAAGAATAAGAAGCTGGTTGTAGCTAGGACGAATTACGTCTGCAAGATAACTACTAAGCTGCTTTTCATAGCAAATGAGGTACATAAGCTGATTTAAGCACAGCACATGTATCGTTAGGATGGTTGAGGACTAGTGGAGCAAGGGTTGTTCCAGAGTATGGAGGTTAGGGAACTGCCACAACACACAGAATCCCCGAGCGAACACTTACGCTAGCAATATTTAACTTGCAACCTGGCTTGCTCATGCATCATGTAATGAAGATTATTTTGGGTGATTCACCGCTAACGTAGAGTATTTTTAAATACCCTAATTTAAACATATTGTTTCGAGGAGTGCTAGTTCTCGAATAGTTACATCCTTGAGATCCTCCGTTCCTTCGCAGTGAAGTGGGGCTTCTTGCGTTCAACATTCGATGGTAACTAAAATTCCAAGCATTTAATAATCCACAGGCTGAAGCGCTTGTTTTCTTAGTTTGTCATTGATGATTCAGTATAATATGTTGCACAATGCTTCTAAGCTAAATGTCGCGCGAATGCTATGTTTGTCTTCTGCTAGCAGCTTCTCGATTAACACCTCTCAACCGACATGCGCTGGATACAATGCATATGATGCGAAAACAGAATAAAGACCGTTTTCACTAACTCTAAGCAAAGAGCTTCTTCCAAGCTCTATTAGTTGTAAGAAAAATTGTTCGAGCCTGCTAGCCTTCTCCTACATGGTACCACTTCTCTTCTTCTACCATGCTGAAATTCCGACCTTCTCGAGCCCATCGCACATATCTCCTCCATTTTCTAGCGTTCTCGTATTTCGAACACGAAAACAAATAAACAAGCTCAGTTTCGCCCAGCCTGGGACGACGATGCCCCCAGTTGTTTTGCTTTTTGCCACTGAAATTTCCGAATGCTAACGTCGCTCGCGCCTGTCCTCGAAGGAAATATGAATTAATTTCACTGATAACGGCCGGCTGTAGAACCGTCGTTGGCTGTTAACATTTAATCAATAGTCATTCTTTGAGTGGGCCACTCTTCAAAACGTCGCTTCGTCACGACTGCTAATTCACTAGAACATGGGCGTACCCACAACTGCTTATAATTAATAGAATTCGATCTTTCACCTTCTGAAAGTTTTTAGGATTTTGTCATTGTTGTAGTATTAAACACATGTAATTTTTCTGTAAAATAACTCTAATCTCTAGTAGTATTTCATGCAAAACTGTCTTCTTTATTGCAGTTAATTTACTTGTAATCAGACCTCATTGCTATGCCCTTTTGGGAGATATTCACTTTTTCGAGGTTTTTTTTTCAAGTAATCGCCTTCAAAAGTTTCCGTCACTATCAGAAGTTACTTCACATAGTAATTGCTTCTCTGTTCGCATTAACAGCTCTATGATTCCGCCTGGAGAACTCCATCTGCTATGATCTGAGTATCCGGCATTGGCGTTATTTCTACCCTTCGGCTGATTTTATCGCTATGCTCTGTATACGATCCGCGTGGGTTCCGAACTCCGACCTGATTTAGTCGTGAACAATCGCCGTGCGCCCAATTTCACCTTTTCCTAGAACATTTGAATGTCAGAGGATGGAATACGTGTACAATTTGTCCAATGGAATGTTCACTACGGCGAAAATGATTCACAACGGCTGAAATGATGGGAGTTTTCCAGTTCTGTGCTCATCTTCCTGGCGATACTCATATCTTCCTGAGCGAACGGCACATCCCTTTAAGACTTATTCCAGTACTACGATCTCATACCTTATTTAAACAATGACTTAATCCGCATATGAAAAAAACTGGACCACAGTTATTGATTAAGTCCGAAAATTTGTCTTATCTCTGAACAGAAAGTTTACACGAGTCACCTAATTCTATGAGGAATCTGATACTTAGCACTTCTGATTGCAGCGAAAATTTGTTGATTTCCTATGAAGCGATCCAAATATGACCTTGAACATCTTGCGATTTCCTTAAGTTATATGTCATAATCTAAAAGTCTATTACTGGGTACGGTAGTTTAACCTATTTGTTTAGCTATTACAACCAGAAATAAGTAACTAGTAATAATAACGAACACTGTTAACACCATTAAGATTTTGCCCTTCCAATATCCATTTGACGTCAACACATAGCACCCGGAGTGATTCATAGCATGTCGCTCAATATATAATAAAAATATATTGCTCAAGCATACCCGAAATTAATTGCCTCTTCCAAATTTCGACAAAACAAGCCTTAGCTACAGTGAACTTTGGTAACTTGTATTTGAACTATTGGAATTGGCAGTTTTTTTCCAACTAGATGCAGGTTTCCCTACTCTACAGTGAAGGAATTCTGAACTTTTGGAGTCTGTAACAGTTCTCCACTTCCGCTTTTTTTTGAAGCACTTATTTTAAGAAGGGACCGGTTGAATAAGTGGAATTTCGCCCACTGGGACACCACGATATTCCCCAATGTGTTGCTGGTATTTACGGCCTTACCTTGTATCATAATGGCGCTGGATCAAGTTCTCAGCTCTTCAGTGTTCTAGTTATCGAAGAATTATTCACAGGGGTTGACAAGCCACCATCCAACTGTGTGTGTTAATGTAGTATTATTTTTCTAACAATGTAGAAGGATTTCCTAAAGTTGGACGACTTCGTTCCGCAACTGGCAATTAGTTGGTTGAAAACTCTTGGCTTTTTGAAATATTTCTTCGAGAACTAGCGAGGATTATCTAGCGGAATATATTGTGAAACCGCAACTGAGATCACTAGGATTAATTCTGACTTTGTAGACCCCTAGCAAGTTTGGCGGGCATCAAGGCCAACTACGAGAAGCCGGGCGGCTGAGGCCACGACGATGATCCACGGCGACTTCCTGCACGTCTGGTTGCACTCTGTTCTCTCTACAGAAAGGCCAGCTAGGAAGAACGAAGTGGCTGAGGTCGCAACGATGACGCTGCGGCTTCCAACCCGTCAGGCTCCGCCCTCGTCTTTCCAGGAAGGAAACAACTACCGAGGATCGACGGTTGGAGCTGCGACGAGGACTACGGCCACTTCCAGCCCGTCTCGTTCCGCTCTCCTCCCTCTGTAAACCGGTTTCGCCGGTGGCGCCGTGCTTATTTCGGGCCGTCATGGTTCACTTCGGGAACGCCGTCACTGCTTTTTCACCACTCCAATCTGTCCATCACTTGTCCACGTTTGTTAGTAGAAGACAAATCATACAAACGAATAACCTCTCTGTTCAACCACATTTTCATTTTATCGTTCTAAACCTCATAAAAATATTGTTATCTAATTCTCTAATAAGAAATCAATAGCTAAATGTGGAATATTGAACAGTTTCTAGATTTCTCAGACATGTAAATGTCATAGATTCTGCTGTCTTTTAGCATTTTATATTCTCTCTATACTTTTCGCGCCAAATGCGAGCCTGGTGCACTGCATTTTTATGAGTTTGTATTTCACTTTTATTTGTGCTTTAATTCGAAGTCGTCCTCTCCTTAGCAGTTGCATCTAAACGAGAAGTGTTCCAACCCACCATTTCTTTTTCTTTTCTTTTGATCGGCACAGAAAAAAACACAGATTTCGTCATCATCTGTACCTTTAGTTTTCCCCTTTTCCAAAACAAGCGATAAAGGTTTTTGGTGGTTAGTAATAAGATTGGAGATTATGTGTAGTAGTAATAGATATGATAATGAAGAGCGCGTATGAAGAGGCACAGTGGTCGCAGGTGCCCTGCAACACGCACGTGGAATCAAGCCCACGTCCATGGTCCACCAAGCCTTCCATCCCTCCCGGGTTGACAAATTGGTACCAAACTTGTGTGGGGGATAGTAGCACTGGCCCAATACATCGGTAGGCCACCACGATTCATTGTAGAGGCCAGATATGCATTCAATCACCTCCAACGGTGCATGATGAAGCAGAAGTTATGGCGCATTCCACAGGATTGATCAACACCGCGAGTTTTATCGCTTTATTTTTTTTTATTAAAAATAGATATGAGTGTAATTTTCTTCCAAGGCGATCCATTTCAAAGTAGGTTTTTGTAATGCACACTCTGCGCAAGCAATTAACTCTCAATTCCACTGTTCGATTCATATGTTCATAACGTTCTTATGGTCCTGTCGATTCTTTTGTAATATCTCATTTTCCTCTATTGCTATTTTTCCTGGGAACATGTGAAGCGTAATGGTTATAGGTGCATTGCGACACGTACAAGCTTCCCGGTTCGATCATGCGCCCTGGGCAAATCATATCTTCCATCATTCCGAGGTTGACAAATTGATACCACAGTGAATTGCCCAGGAAGACGCCTTGATACATCGGTAATCTATTGCAAACCATTGTATGGGCCAGATATGTACTGAATCACCTCTACGATTGTTGGTGCAGACAAATCTATGCCGCATCCCTTAGGGATTGATTAAGACTACCCTTTTTTCTTATTTTTCTAAACCAACTCTCATTCACTCTCGATACGTATAATCAATGTATACTCTTATATTGGTAAGCAAGCTAAAACGAGTTTAATGGAAAAAGGTTTTTACAGCTAACATTTCTGCGCGTTCGCCCTCTTCACTGTCGGATTGACCCGAATCGACTCTTTAGAGCCATTCGTTTTTCCAATGTAGGTCTCCATGATCGCATTGATTCGAATTAAGTGGAACACCGCTCGAATGGATCTTTACCACTCCACAGCTCTACAACCACCATAGCACATCGTTGTAGTCATCTTTTTCTTCAAAACTGATCCACTGAGCATGAAAACTGCTAAATTTCGTTCTTCCCTCTTTCTTCACAAATAAAAAAGCATGGCAACGTTTAGGAGACACCGAAATTAATGGCGACGAAGTGTTTGGTTTTGGGACTTTTCTGCCGAAAATCCTTCCGCAGCAATTTCTTCTGCCTGTTAACAACATAGCGACGCTGCTATGGGAAGCGAAGTCGTTAGGAAGTTTTGTGGAGTTTCGGAAGGAAAGATTTAATTCCTGTGGCTTGAGACTATGAATATTTTCACGGCCGATCGCGGACATCCTTTCCCAGTTGCCTGTTTTTGTTACGAGGAGCTTTTCGTGCTTCTAAAAAATGCAATAACTTAGGCTGTTTTCACATTGGTCGACGTTGTAGTATGAAACTTCAAAAACACTCAACTCTTGCTTGCTTGTGTTATTGCTTTCCCAGCCGAATTCACAGAATTCCTCTCCAAACGCACCTTTATACATTTGAAATACCTCCATTCTCTTTTCTTTCTCGCCCAACATTTCGTTTAGAAATGAGGGCGGCTTCTTTTAAGCAGCGATGTGAGACACCGCTGTCCCACTGTTTCGCTATGCCATTACATTTTACTTTATAAATTACATGTGAAACCCAGATGTAGTTTGTCTTTCACTAAGATTGAAGCCGTGAGGTTTATCTTTCAGCCTCCCTCTCATGAATAAATGTAGGCTGTGAAGTGAAGATTCACGAGTGACTGAAGGAAGGGAAGTGAAGAAATACGAAGAGGAAAACATACCTTGAAATTCACACCTTTTCCACACCAATGATGATGGTCGGTTAATATGTGTAATTCTTACGAACTGCTCTTGTTATGCTAACGCGAGGTTTGTATCAGCGATGTTGGCCAACTGTTGAAAAATGATTATGCACTGTTCTAATCAGTACTGTCTTTCTTCTTCCACAATTCTGTCTAGTCTTGCCTTATCACATTAGAATTTCATTATCCTATCCACGCTTCAACCCTTGTAACTTCCAAATAAACTCTCATTTAGAAGAAGGAAGGACAGAATTCAAAAAAGGTACCACAATATCACATACCGAAAAATCTCTGTCATTTAACAACTTTCAGAAAAGCCGCCCTCTACTATGGCGACTTCTCCTTTAGCGAGGTCTTTGAACACCTCACCGATCACCTATAGCACCTAATTCAAGTTTCTTAAGCAAAAACTAAGGCACCCGCAATACTAACGTCCTTGCCACGCCAGATCTCGTAACATAGTACTTTTGATTTTTGGTCTTCTCAGTGTTCTTAGACGTGAAATTGGCCCCTAACTCATTCTGCGATGCCTGCCATAGGTTTACTATTACCTGAACGTCCATATGGAGATGTCGGGCTTCTTCAGAACTCAGATTACCTTGCTAGAGAGGTGAACTTCGGTGTGCGTCATAGTTTTACAGCTAAGAATATTGAGCTGAATGTCAATTCTTATGTGTCCCCTACACGTACGTGTATAGATTAGCGTATTTGCTCAGCTGCAATTGACCGTTTGCAAACTGTATTCTACACATTAATTAAGAGGAAACCTGTTATAAAGCGATTAAGAAATGCATGAGAGAGCCCGAGTCGCATCCAATAGCGGGAGCTGCACAAGCTATTCGTGTGTATCTCTTCGTCGAAAGTGATATAAAGGGATGTATTTCAAGCGGGCTGAATCCACTGGACGACTATTACTTTGGACTGGGATGAAGAGAACTTCACTTGAATCCAATGAATGAAATGAATGAACCGACGACAATTAACTAGACAGCAAGTGAGACATGTGATGGTTGTCAAAAAGATAACTTTATTCGCCAAATAGAAAATGGCACTGATAATAGTTCTCCTGATACTTTTTGCTTAACTGGGCAATATGCGAGCATGCAGGATGTGCATTACTGGCCTGTTTATTCAACCTCTACGATGAACTGGATCAAAATTAACCTCTCCATTTTTCTCCAGACGAATCCAAATCAAAGAATGGGGTTAGCTTCCGAAAGCCCACATAAACTCATGCATTTGTAAGCGATCATTTCGTAGAGTAAAACGCAAAGAATAGGGAAATAACGGCCGTGAGAACATTTCACTGTTTTCATCCTCTTCTTTTGTCTCTGGTACTATCAAATGCCTGGTTGGAGGCGCCACTGAGACACACACGTGGAATCGATCCCAGTGCTCATGGCTCACCAAGCCTTCCATCCCACCGCGATCGGCAAGTTGGTACCAGACTTCTCTGGTAGTATAGCAGCACTGACTCGATACATCGGCAGGCCACCGCGAGTCATTATAGAGGCCAGATATGCATTCAGTCACCTCCAAACGATACTTAATGAAGCGGAATGCATGGCGCATCTCTCAGGAATTGATCAACGCCAAGAGCTTTCTTTAGCATTTACCATTTTTTCCATCAAATACCCAAATTAGGTGTTTTTCTTCTTATTTCTTCACATCGTAGTTGAAAGAAATCGATATGCTAGTGTTTCAACATAATTCGAAACGCTTAGGGAAATTACTGCCAGTATTGTCTTGTGTGCTATGTGAACCCATTTCTTTAAGCTCTAGTTGAAAGACACCACTGAAATTGGTTTAATGGGTGACATCTGTATAAACATACTTGATCAATAGAAATTATTAGTAGGGAATATAATGTGCAGAGCGTTGTAGAATTCACTGAAGGACACTGAAAGACAGTAGTGCGGAACGCCTGCTGCCTTTTCAGCACCCACCACTCACAACCTCAACGCAGTTGAGACAGCAGTACTCATCGATGTCTTTATCGCTTAATACCTTAGGACTATTCAAGAACTTTACAAAAACACCGTACCTTGTAAGGTTCCATTTTATGTAGCCTTTGCTATTCAAAAAGATTTCGGAAACCTTGCAATATCACCGCATTTTCGATCCTGAACACGTTTTTCAAGAGTTTGAATAGGGGAACGTTAGCGGCAGCCAACGACAAAACTTCATATTTGGACAGAGCTGATTTTCTCAAGCATGTTGTTATGATTCGGGACTGGTGTCGCATCAACTTTGATGTCGTCTAGCCACAATATCACTGTAAGGTACCAACTGGAGCAGAAACGTAATCGACGTGACAGCAGACATTCGACCATGTCTCTGACAAACCAATAATTTTATTTCCTACGACGAACCTATTAAAGCTGCATAACGACTTTCGCATCCTAAGACTGGATAAAAACAGCATAGCAATGAAAGAAAGTTAATGAGCGCATGATCCGCGCTCAATCAGTAACTCCGATAGTTAATAGAGCGATAAGTGGTCATGTGAAGTGATGGCTAGTGAGAAACTGGCAAACTGTAATTTGCTCTTTGCTCTTTATTTACTAATATTATGCCATATCCGCAGTTCATGAAGTGCAGGTAGCTGTGATCATAATAAATAAAAAGGATAAAGTTCTCGGTGTTGATTAATGGCTGAATGCATCAGCTTTACACAGACTCGCGGTGGCCTGCCGATGTATCAATCCTGTGCTGGTATCCTTGTAAACAAGTCTGGTACCAATTCGCCGACACCGACGGGATGGAAGTCTTGGTGAGTTACGGGCGTGGGGATCGATCCCATGTGTGTGCGTGTCGCAGGGCGCCTCCGACCACTGCTCCACATACTTGTAAGAAAAGTGATGATCATACGACTAGAAACTCGTATTGGATATTGGATTATTTCTTTGAAGATGGTTGAATTCTTGTATGAGACATCTTTGTTGATACTAGAATACTACTTCAATCCCGTATCGTCTTCTTACGCCCAGAAAAACACGTAGCGAATTTACTAGCAATCAATCCCGGCAGGAAACCCATCTCATAACGCTGTGCTCAATTAAAACAAAAGCATACGGATTTTGGCAAGTATATTCATTTAAAATTGATTTGGCGTGCTGTCTTTTGTTTCTTCCTTTCGCATAGCCATTTTGTATTCGTATCGCTTCTGCGCACGATTGAGATAAGTATCGAGCGAGTTCCAGTTTAAAGACGTTCGTTGTCGATGCATCGGTTCCCATCGGCGGCTACAACTGCACTTTTCGCGAATGGTGAAGCTTGGGAGAACTAATGAATTTCAACAGCATAAGGGTACTCCATCCTAACAACAGATGATCAGTCTACATTCATTACGAAATTGTATTCTCAAAAATCTCATAGCGAAGTGCAACCTGGAGTAATTGCATCGGTGGGAATCTTTTGCTCTTCCCACATGCTGCTGCGTCAGTAATGGGATTTCAACACGCTGGCGCTTGTGAAAGTCATTCGGGTATTTTAATGTAGATTACTTCTTATTTTTCATTCCTACACAACGATCAGCAGGTTGGCTTGTTAGATGAGGATTTTATCTTCTTCATGTATGTCGGTGAGCGCTGATGGAGTCGATTCTTTCTAGAATCTCAGAGTGGCCATTTTAGTGCGATCACAGATCACAATCGTAAGTACTCGCCAGCCTTTTCTCTTTTTGAAGAAGTCAGTTAATCTCATGTAAGTCAGCTACCGATTGTCCTGCTTCAATGTGATGGGGTTTGCTCAATTTGTCCTTTTGCGGAGTAGAGCCAGGGCATGGAGCGTATTGAAGGGTTTCACTACCATTGCACCACGCGCATCTCAGAGTATATTACTATTATTGACAATTATTACATATTATCAATAAATTAGAGCGCGTGTGGCACAGTGGTTGGGAATCGATCTCCGTAGAAAAACCCATAGCCCACCAATCCTTCCACCCCTCTTGGGTACGCAAATTGGTACCAGAGTTCTCTGGGAGGATAGCAGCACTAGCTCGATACATCGGTAGGCCACCGCTAGTTATTGTAAAGCCCAGGTATGCATTCAATCATCTCCAACGATACTTAATGAAGTAGAATGCATGGTGCATCCCTCAACGATTGATCAACGCCGAGAGCTTCTTTTATCAATAAATTACAAAAAAATCGAGGAGCACTGGTCGGAACATATCATGAAATTCTACGCTTTTTGTAAGAGCTATACGTTAGCAATGTGTTAGTTGCTTCCCTGAAGTTTTGCTACTCATTTTATTCTTCAATAACAGTTTTTTCCAATACAAACCTTAGATTTCCCGGCGTTAATCAATCTTTGAGAGATGGGCGGTGCACTGGACTTCATCAAGCATTGCAGAGGTGATTATACGTATATCTGGCCTCTCCAATGAATTGTTATGCCCTAGCAATGTGTCAAGTCAGTGCTACTGTCATTACAGACAAGTGTGCTACCTGCTAACCGACACCGAAGGGGTGCAACACTTGGAATTCCCAGGACACTGGATCGAACCAACGACCACATGTGCATTGCAGGGCACCTTTGGTCATTGTATTTAGTTTAACTTTACTTTTCCTTGGTGCACTTTTCCAATATATAAGGGAAAAAGACATTCCTTATGAAGAATCATAGCTTTAGGGCTATGTGCCACTCTTAGAAAGCTTCTTGACCTAAGATGCGAGTTGAATCGTGAAACGGTCAGCCTATTATCCCGAACGACTTCTACGGCCCCGTCCTTATACACGTAGTCATTTTCCCGCAAAGGTCGGTGTGTCTCGGTGTATCATTTCTTCGACTTCGAAGGCTGGTAGGAAAGCTGTTTGGCAAACCAGTTTCAAAAAGTGGTAAAATTGTAGCCGTTTCTTTTTGCGTCTGCTCTTAAACTCGTCCCGTTGATCATTTCCTCAGCTTTCTTCTTTCATCACCCACCTCGCACGATCTCATAATCAATCGCTATGATTTACTTTCGAAGCCGACACCCAAACACCATGTGCGTTTTTTCTACTCTAACGCTTCGCGCCTTTTGGACTTTCCGAAAGTTGTATTGCACTAATTCAGATGCTTTTATGAATCTAGTCAGCTCACAACAATCGATCTAAAGATGAGATACGCAACCAGTAAATTTTTAGATCTATGGAAACATACAACCAATCCGCTATTTATCTATGGACATCGCATTTTGTCTGTGAAGAATCATGGAAGGAACTAACACTTATTGTATGAGACTTGAGTGGAGTAGCGCGTCGACAGATGTCGATCATAACACTTTTCACGTAAAAGTAATGCAGTTTCCTTAACCAGATCACATTGTGTACAAAGCAGCATCTGCTTCTATGTCCGAACGAGGTTTTCTGTTTGTAAAAAAAATTTCACTGTTAGAAGCTTCACATTCTCAAAGATATCGAAAAAAAAGTCAGTGTCTTCCACCGTACGGTGGTGATAACTGCGAACGCCGCTCTACCTTGTCTGGTGCTGGCGATTGCAGTTAAAATCTAGCAGATCACCACCCCTTTCCCAGGATACTCATCCCGTTCACCTGCTGTACGTAGCGGATCATCAAGTTCTTTTAAACCCTAACTAGATTTCATCAATACATCTTAAAAGCATTTTTTCTTACCAAATAGGTCCCATGTTTCTTCTTCTCGACTCGCTTTCACTAACTCCGTTCACCACCGTAAATATCGAATATTCAGTGAGGTTAGTTTCGGTCTCTAGATCCATATTTTCGACATACTATGCATTCGTACGTTCCACTTAGAATCAAGTTTTTATTTTCTCTGAAACCTGTAACCAGACACGATATGGTTATTTGAAACTACAGTGCATCTTGAAATGCGTACCGACACCTTTTTGTTTGATACATAACAATTCTTTCACTCGATAATATTCTCTCAAACCAACTAGGCTAAAATCGTAAAGCGAATTTGAGCAACGCCTATTTCTACATTTATTTATATCACACTCGAAATTTTCAAAATGGATCAACTTCATCTACAAGAAGAATCTACCTTCCATCCAGAACGACACAGGATATAAGGAAAGAGGTAGTTGTGGGACAGGACGACACTGCTCAACACCTCAAGCTGAAAGCCATGAGCTACATATACTTCTGACAACCACAAAGAACATAAAGTTTTCAGCTTTAATCGCTCCGTAATGGATGCACCATGCATTCGACTTCGTTATCTCTTAACGCCAGGCATGAACACTGTATTGTCCATACGTGTTTGGACCAGGGGCGAAATAGACACTACAGTGTCCATCTTCAGTTTAATGCGTTCCACAATTTTTTAGAGACTATATAAATGTATTCAATAGCTAATCGAAAACAAATCAAAATACTAAGGGCGGAGCCTGGGAAACTATTCTGTGTACCGTACCAATTATCCGACTCTTGATGTATGGAAGGCCTGTGTATTGGAGGACACCTGTAACCAATGCAATACACACGTGCAACGATGCACATCTCAGTGCTGTTATCCTCACGGACAACTCTGGTGCCAATTTTTTGATCCACCAAAGGGATGAAGATGTTATTTAACCCACTTGCGATGGTAGAACCAGTGACCATGTTGGTGCTTTGAGGTACCTCTAACTAATACTCTGCAAATTGCCTCGTGTAACTATATAACAACATGTTCTTAAGAGGAAGGTATCTCTAACCCGAAGACGATCTCATTCTGTTCAATAAAGATCACGAAGAGCGGTGATTTTTTCAAATACCATTCTGCATGATTGCTAGGTGTGTTGTACGAGCTTTCCACAAATATTATCTTATCAAGGAGTGAATAAACGCTAATTCACTGAGCAACCAAACATGAAATGGAGATCCTCCTGTTTGGATCACAAGTAGCCTGTAGGTAACGTCAGAACTTTGTGTAGGATAACATTTGGCTTATGTTACATCCTTTGTTGAATACGTACTAGCGTTTGACAGAGTTGAAAATGATCCCGTTCGCTTTATCTACTGAAGAGATTACCCAATAAATACGAGCTATACCTAGCTCCTATCGCAGTTGTAAAACAAAAATGTAGCTCCTTCATCGTCAGCTCACTGGGAAAGAGGCATTCTACGTCTAGATAATGCGCATGTTTACATCTAGATCAAGGCGCCAGTTTTATGCACCATTCATAGCGCACTTACATGATATCTCCTCGAATACAATCAGCACATATGATATCAAGCTGAACTACGTGGATCAACTTTCCAAAAAACAGCTCGTTTTCTCAATCCAGGAAGTTTTATTACATTAGTTTCAAAGTTCACATCATTTCAGTCTTTGTCAAAATAACACACACGATTTAAAACCACAATGATGCTGAGATATTCGCACGGGTGATCGTTGATGACAGCTTTAGGTAGAAAACTAAGAGAGAGATGCAGTGTAAAGGCCTCCGTAGCGCAGTATGTAATGGGAGAGCTCCCAGAAAGGGAAATCGAGCTTCGATCTGGCCCGATGTCTTAATTTGGCGAATATCTCAGCATCTTTGTGGTCATAATTCCCCCCGCACCCTCGTGAAAAATTATATTAGGCAGAAAACAAGAGGTAACCTCATGATATGATTCCACCAAATGCATTTTTTCAATGACATTTAAGCAATTTTATTCGATGACCTCTTGTCCTATTTTTATTAATTGTACGATGAATTGCTCGCAAAACTGAGATTTTGGGCAGTTTCCATGCGGGTGCAATTTTTATCATTTAAATCACTCCGTAACGACCTGAAGTGATAGTGGTCGGAATTTGTAGCGCATATTAAAGAGGTTGGGGTGGGGATAGCGCAGTTGGTTAGTGATGTCGTGTCATCGATCAGTACGCAAAGGTCCCAGTTCGATCCCACTCTCCTCCCAATCCTCTCCTCCAGCTCACATGGGAGTGCCTCAGCCTTATCTGCAAATTTGCAAAAAAAATGGGCTCGATCAGCATTCAGCATTCTACGACATTCATAAAGAAGACGAAATCCTCAAGCAGCAACTGATACAACACGCGAAATGTTCGAAGACCATTGTGGACGATGAGTACGAGGAAACGAATCGAATTTAAGAAGTGCTGTGATTTGCACAGTAGACGTAATGAAGGCTCATGTAAAACAAATGGAAAAAATGCTAATAAGGTTGAGGAATAAGAAATCGCAGTGTAATAGGTGAACAACGGCATAATACAGGTGGATCCGCACATGCAGGCTTAGGACAATATGCCAGGCAATGGGAAGAGAAGGAGAAGACGACTAACGAGAAGAGTGACGAAAGTGCAAAGAATTCAGATGCCCAGGGATGTGTTAAAACTCAGTTTTTTGCCCTGCCTTCATGTCTACTTTGCGGATCCCAGCACTGCTCGCATTCGATTCGTTTCCTCGCACCCATCATCCACGAAGATCCTCCAACTTTTTACATGTGGCTTCCGTTGCTGCCTGAGGATTTTCATTTTATCTTGAATGTCGTAGAATGCAGTCGAGCAATTCTTTCTGAAGTCCTGAGATAGCTGGGCTGAAACGTTCCCAATTGGATTGTAGACAGTGATTCTTTTCCCAAACAAGTCCGGTACCAGTTTCCCGGCCCAGGAGGGATGACAGACTTGGCTGGCACAGAGCGGAATCAAAATAGCGCCATGCTCGTGATGACCGGCATCAGTACCACTGTGATATCCACCTTAAAAATTCCTTTCTACATTCACAATAATTATTTACTAAGTATCTCTAACATATGAGCAGCTACTCGACTCATTTTAATCCTAGCTTGGTGATTGAGAACCAAATTAGTCGCAGTCGGCATAAAGCAAGTTATTTTTTCCAGGCCGAACTACATTATTGGCAGCAAGCTTTCGAGTTTTTCTTGATGATCACCCTCGTGAAATGTGGAGCTGTCATGAGGACTAACTTTGCTGTGCCTAGCACGGCACCAATCAAGGACGTTGACGGCATCGTCAACAAAGATGCTGGTCGTCAGGGACGCTAGGGATCGGTTGGCAGAAGCTCATAGTTTAATATGGCTCTCAATTCATTTGATTGGAATTCCTGTCGTGAAAACTTGACTCTCAAAGTTTATGAACTTATCTTGTTGAGCCGATGCGAAGTTCCCATAAGGTGTCGTTTTTGTTGTTGCTGGTCGATGGCTAACGTTTCAGCGATATCGCTTCTTCGGAGCCATGATGTTGCGAATGGAACTAGAGCTCAGAGTTTAACTGATGTGCAGACACTCTTCGGTAACAATTTTCTCCATGGTGTCTTCTCATTACGTAGAAGCGAGCAGAAGTTCGAAGACTTTAAGACAGACTGCTTTGTTTGGATCACTAAACTGACCATAAATCGCAAATCTTCCAATTGCTTACAAAGACGTGCAGGTGGCTACCGAAAAAAATCGGATATTTTGGTGCGACGAACATTTGCACTATCCTTCGTACTTTTTATTTAAAGACAAACTTGAGAAAATGTCACCAAGTTTCCTTTCTTCCTAAAATACTGTATGTATGTGTGGTCCAGACAATTATTCTCTGAACTATTCGCTATAAGTTTGTGATGGCTTTTGTAAAATGTGCTTACCGATGATTGCTTTCAACCAATTCACTTCATTATTTTCATACAATTTACCTACGCTTTCACTTAGGCCTTTCTGTTACTATGAATTGTGATATTTACGCTTTACTTTTACTTCATTTTCATCACCGCTTTCTTTATTGTCATTGAGACAAAAGTGCTTAGATAACTATGATTAGAAGTGGACATCAGGGCTTTGTGGGCTTCCAAGTAAGCACTTAGTGATTCTCTCCAGGTCCAATGGCATTTCTTGAAGTTTGCTAACTGTTCAATAGGGGACGTTGCGCAAGCAGACGTTCGGGGCGGAACATTAGCCCGACCAAGGTTAACCCACGACTCTAGGACAGCACTCTCAACCTCCGAACGCTGGTCACTTAAGACCTGTTCGCAGTCACGTTATCTGCGTTGAAGAAACTGTTGTTTACTTTCTGACTTGACCTTTTTTGATTCTGAAGATTTTAGAAATCCGCTGTGAACAACTCTTTAAGTAAGGAATACACAGTCATTTTGGCCTCTAGCCTTTGTGTCCTGTGGCTAAAAGGTCCTCATATATTAATTTTAGTGTCTGATCACTAGTGTTTCATCGTTTCTTAACTTTCTAATCATCGTTAACACCCGAGTCTGGAAATTCGTTACTTGTTGCGATACCACACTGACGAATTCATCACGGCAATGAGTCAAAGAGTAAGAGTGTCATTCCTCACGTTTACGATGCCGTTTGTGTTTCCCATATATAGGTTAGCTCACGTACACCATATTTGTTCCCTTTTGCTTCATGCGTCTCGCTCTTTCTCCCAATAGAAACCTGTGTTCCAACAGAGGAAAAACTACTGCGATCAATTGCGACATTCGCCTGGTGTTCACTCAATCACAACAACTCAATGGACCGATTTTATCTTCTGTTCATTCCAACCTTTGAAAGTTTCCAAGATTCACCATGACCTTTGCACTTTTTATTCGATATTCCTATACCATGTTTTGCAACTTGCTCGTCTCCTTTGGGTTGATTAAGGGCATAATAGTACCATGCATGTTTCGGTTGGTGTACCTGTGCCGATTTTTCCATCTATCATCTGGAAAACCGAGTTTTCAAAATGATCTGTTACTCTGCAGAGTGCCTGTTGTTTATCTCCACGTCATCCTTTGAAATGTAGCTTTAATTATTTTGCGAAAGAGTTCCTAATGATTACGAGTCTTCCACTATATAAATTCACCGTGACAACCGTCGTGGTAAGGTTTCTGTCACTTTACTTCAATAAAAATCCTAGCTGATTCTATGAAAAACTCTGCACCTCTTATAATAAAGGAGAATATCCGGTCATGATGGTACTAAGACCCCTTAGAAACAAAAGAGTTGCCCAACCAAGTAAAACTGGACTCAGTACTCAGCAAAGAAAACGCTATCACCTACAACCTATAGCGATACGTCAATCGGTTGATACATCGACGACCACGTGACCCAAAATGAGGTCACGCCTGCTCAGTTGTTAGCAAAAGTTTTCTATTGCACTTTTTGTATTCCACCGATAGCAGGAGTGGCAACAGCAGGAGATTTTATTGGGATAAAATCAGTATTTGCCGTTTTCAAATCGTGGGTGAGCCCACAGGTTTTTTTGACGTCCGCAAAATCAACGATGGCCATTAGTGTGTTAAAGCAAACATCAATCCTTGAACATCAAAACGCCTACGTAGTGGCCATAGAGGGATCATACTGTGCTCCATTTACAAAAGAAAATTCTCGTAAGTGCACTAAGACTGCGCCAACTTGCGCAATCTTTTCATTTCCTCCTCCGAAGCTTGTTCAAACAATGTCGTTTTTTCTTGTTAGTGTTTACACTTCAACCGATGGCTGCTATTTGCCCAATGCTAGATTTTCTCAGTTTTACACAATCGCTTGTGCTCTTACAATCTGTGAAATGTCGAACATCATAGACATCTTTGTCCCTCCAACATCCCACTGTGACGAATACCGGCTGCACAGAACAATGATGATACGTGAACGCCCAGTGATTATAGGTAAATATCCAGGAATACCGGAGTGTCCTCCAACTGTTGCAACAATATGTTCCTCTCATCGCTGATCTTTGTCGAAACATTTCACCGTTCTCCACTACCTTTTAGTGCTTTGTCGTTTAGTAACAATCAATAAAAATAAGAGCATTAAGGAATTGTGGATGTTTAATGTTTTGAGGAAACAGATCTTTCTTCTGGTTTGCAACAATACTCTGGTTTGAAACAATTCATAAAACTGCTGTATAAACCGGATGTAAAGTCAATTACAGTTTCGGACCACGAATTTTAAATCATTATGATTGAGTCGCATGTGGCGCAGTGGTCGGAGGTGCCCTTCAACACACACGTGGAATTGATCCCCGCGCCTATCGCCCACCAAACCTTCCATCCCTTTGGGGTCAGCAAATTGGTACCAGACTTGTCTGGGAGGGTGGCAGCACTGGTTCAACACCATTGAAAAGCCACTACGAGTTATTGTAAAGACCAGATGTGTATCCAATTACCTCCAAACGATGCTTAATGAAGTTGGATGTATGGCGCATCTTTCAGGGAGAGATCAACTCCAAGAGCTTTATCCTTTACAGAGCTTTTATTATTGATTCATTGAGGTAAATGGGAATGATTAGAATCTCTACATTTCACATTTCTACTTAATCCGATAAATTATGACGGTTAAAAAGCGTTGAAATCTTCACAGAGCATTTCTAGCCATGGCTGTGAGGATCTTCTCAACCAACAGTAGTCGAAAGTTTCTCTGTTACCAGTTGTCAGGAAGGAGAGGAAGGAATGAGATGTTTCATCGCCGATGAGAAGAGCAAAACAATGATGACTATTTCACTGGCAACTGCTCAATTCGTGCAGCGCACATTTGTCAAGGTTTTTCATCGGTCCAATGTCTTCTGATAAAAGGGAAGTGGCTGTCGAATTCCGGATCTTAAGTTTTTCTTCAACTCCTCAATCAGTTTTTGATAGGCGGCTTCGATTATCGACTTGTTATTGTCGTCAAAAAGTGTTAATAGGCATCGATCAGCTCCGACATGAAGATGCACATCTCTCTTCATGAAGAGCAGAACATTAGGATTGATCTCAGCTTTACGCGTTCAGAAACCCTTTCCTGAGGCGCCTATTCTTTTACGAAGTTTTAAGCTACTGTAATTGCTTTGTTTTAAAATTTGAACTCATAAAACAAATTGATGAGATTTTCATTCCTTGAGAGGGCCACTAAGGCGGTTTACAACTATTGTGTATTGCACCTTTGGAAACCACTATATTGCACATTGTTGAGCAACAATTAGGCTTCAAAGTGCTTAACGGCAACAATGCAGACAAGGATTATTTTATAAAGTGTGTTCGTAAATTTCGTTCTGGCAAAATCCGTCACCGTTTGGCATTTTAGAGCCATTTTTGGCACTAACTGTGGTTATCCTGGTTTCATTGTGTTCCTATTCATGGTATCCAAGACCATTGCTCAGTGCTGAGTTTGTCATAGTACAAGATATAGACGAATTCACAATGTCGGTTCATCAAACTGTTTCGCATTTCCGCCGACTATTTATGATTTCTCTGTTTGCGGTGCTTAAAGTGAGCCATTTCCAAGACATTTCTAGCCATACGTGCTTAGGTCTGTGTCGATGTAAACTATTGTCGTGACGGCATTCACAAAAATGGCACATTCCGATCATCAGCAAGCCTCCACTTCACAGGCCTCTCTCGACGTCAAAAGCCATCATAGGCGGACATCATCGCTATGGGTACCACCATCAAGGTTTGCTATCTTTCCCATTCTTTTATATCCATAAATTTTTTCGTTTTCTATGTACACCTTTTATTAGAATGATCTTTGTGATTTTGTACCATCTATGCTCACTCATCATTTGCTCAACGTATCTAAACGGAGGCTAATGAATTCCATCAACAAAAGCCGTTATTTTTGGCGTAGACTCACTCTTGACAGGGTTCTTGAATGGAAATGTCGTATTCGATGTCTCGCTTTGGGAATGAGGTCCCGATACGTATCGTTCAGCGTACAAGAACACACACTCCCTAGTCAGTATCAATAAACCATTAAGATCGTGTTGGAGAAAATAGAATTTTTTGGTTAACGATCAAGTTACCTATATCAGATGTGCCTTTGTTTACCATATAGTAAATCGAGCGGGTGCGTCCACTTGCCCTGTTGTGGGCGGGAGTGGTTCATTTCGTTGTATTCTGATTGCACGTTCTTCAACAGCATCACATTTCCCTTTTAAGAACTGCACGGAAATGCCTTCTCAGCGGTTATGCGGTCTTCCTCTTGAGCATGTAGAATCTCCTTGTATGCACTAGCTAACTGTTGTTCTTCATCGAGTGTCTTATGAACCATATTTTATGGCTGAACCGATTCATACATTAGCACGTGTGATCTTCCATCGTCGATGTCGGTCAGAATTTCAGTTTTCCTCTTACATTTGAGCGAAGCAGAATTCCCTGTCATCGATTAACTGCTCTATTGATTAGTGAACACGAGTTTCTTACTATGCTATTCATTTGTCCACCCATAAAAGCTGACGTTTCGACGGTTTTCGACTTTCTCAGAGTTTTGAAAGGTTAACTTAGCTAACTAGGTGTCGTTTATACGGAAGTAGAGTGGTCTATTCATTTCGCCAATGTATTCGTCCCCTCAGGCTTCACAAGAGATCAGGTTCAGCGTGCTCATTCACACTCAGAAAAAGTGCTACTCACGCAATCACCGTCTTTATCGTTAGGGCAAATTATGCAATTTTGCTGTATGCATAGACCGTCATACAAACGGTTACGAACTAGCTAGCGTCTTATAATGTTGGGTGGTATTCCAACCATTGTCGCCCATTTCGTTAGACCTCCTTTTTAAGCAACGTTTTATAGCGCTGTTTATTAGGTCGAAAATGATGGGGAAGGTAGCCTATTCTCGCAACATATTTCTCGTTTGTGGACATGGTTCTTGCTTCAAACCTATTGCGAGCAGCTACTGTTTCGTAGCTATTCGAAAGGCTGTTGGCCCAGCCAATTTCAGGGATTCTCTCTCTGCTTTCTGCCTGTGCATACGCTGGTGGCTGTGAGAAACATGTTTCTCGCAAGCCCCTCTTTTGTGGGGGACGCGAAGAGAGGTATTGACTCAGTATGTTTTTGTTACTTGGATTTCGGTATTAGTTGATGCAGCCGCTTTCGGATAGGTTAATGTGAGCGTTAAAAAATGGAAGCCAATTTTCCTTTAGTTTCTATCAGGTAAACTCAATGTGATCTGATTGTTGGTTCAATAATATGAAGATGTGAAGTTACAGATGTGAAGTTTACAGGTGTTACAGATTACAGATGTGAAGCTCTTGTATGTGCATAATACATATGCGTATATATATGTATATATTTGTGCGGATACCAGCCTAATATCCATTTATAGGAGATTTGCTGGTTAGCTACTGTAGTTCCCTGGAATCCCGAGGTCAACCTGGCCAAAGTCTGCCCCGGGTCTTTACCACCACAGGCAGTCGCAGCCCTTGTGGATCATCTGGAGATTTGCCACAATACGGCTTTAATACCAGGATGATGGTGAATCCTGGTATTGGTTTACTCTTAGCCAGACTTCCTAATGGAAACGCCAGAGTCCTTCTCAGCTTGGGAGACCTTGCCAGGGGACTAATCCTCCGCTTTACATCGCAGCCCGACACCCAGGAACACCTCCCAGCCACGATGAGGCGGTAAACCATTGGGATGATATATATTATACATAATATGATCTTATAAACTGATCTTTTCAAGGTGATGCGAGGTTGGTATAGGTTTCGTGGTCATCGTTGTTGTTGTTGTCGTTGCTGTCGATGTTGTTCGTCGATGGCTGACGTTTCGGCGAGTGCGCTTTCCTCAGAGCCTGGGCGTATTTTATGTAACAGTAGTTTTATATTCGATGAAATATTTACAGTATACAACTAAGATAATGCTGAGATATTGGCAAAACTCCGGACTGCAGGTATCTGCAGTGGGGAACGAACGCGGTATTGTCCTCTCCGGGGAGTAACGCGTTCACCACCACACCATGCGGGTCATTCGTTTCGCCTGTCTCAGCTAGTTCTATTGATCGGCGCCATCAGCAATCACCCGTCAACGGGACTGATCTAGGGAGCCCAAATCGGCAAGGATATTAGCGCGTTCGTTCCCCATCGCAGACACCTGCGGTCCGTATTTTTGCCAATATCTCAGCGTTATCTTAGTTGTATTTCACATGACACCCTAACGTTAAAAATTCTAATAGGAAGTAAGTAAAAAGGGTTAGTCTATTTATGGTATTAATGAAGATCAAACTTTGAAATAAACGCCATATTGACCAAAAAGAATACTCACTGCGCTGTTACGAGTGGGACTGCCCACGTGTTGTTCACATGGCACTGCGTTTCATGGCTTCCTATTTTCTTATTGTTAAAAAAAGGGATCACATGGAGCTGGCAATGGTGCGATCCCATATGGAATTTTGGGAAAGCAATGACACCGATTATCAATTGCTTCGACTGATATGGTCTATTTCGTTATGCTACTCTCCAGGAAGACTCCCATGTGGAGCCTTCAGAAGCGGTCCTCTGAAATTGAACCATCAACGTAACCATGAATGAGCGAATGAATGACTTGTAAGCATAAATGCTCTCCGTCATAATAATAAACTCGGGCAGTTACTCTCATTCATTCCATTGTAATCTGTGCAGTTCTCATCATACGGTTTCCAGCGGAAAATTCAAAATGTATAATACGTGCGTCTTCGAAATTTTAGCTGGCCCTCAGAACTTTATTTGTTTTTAAGGGTTTTTGTGAATCCCGGTCATCCCACTGCAAGCTTTCATCCGCGCAGAATCCGTATGTATTCAAGCGAGCCCGGCTATGCATGCATGAATGTTTGCGCGCATACAAAAGTGACACTGGACCTCAAGGGGCGTATAAGGTGGCCCTTGGTCCTTGCTCGGTGATGCACTACACAAACATCGAACCCTGCAGAACACAGAATCAAAGCGCGCTGGTGATCCTTCAGTATGAAAATGAACATCCGCCTAAAGGGTGAATAGTTGGTATTGAAATCAGTTTTCTTTTCGTTTACTTATTTTGTGAAAAATTATGACGAAAGAAATGACAGCGGTAGTTGATTCTAAACGATTTTTTTGTACCCACATGTATTCACTACTATCTAGAACTCTGATTCGAAGTATAAGTAATCTAAACCTTATTAATTACTTCGATATTTGGATACTTGGACGGCCCGTTTTCATTAGTTGTACGAGCCGCAGCATAATCTCCATTTCTCGGAGTTCTGCTGGTTTAGCCACTGTGTTTCCCTGGAGTCCCGAGGTCAGCCTGGCCAAAGTCTGCCCCAACTTTATGTCAACAAGCCCAAAAATGCTTGTTTTTTATTCACGACAGTGTTTTGCGGAATGCACTTTATTTTACACTCTTAAATAGAATAAATCATGCAGTTTGTTAAGTTTTTGCTCTGAGACTCCTGCGCTAGTCTCATTGCAATCTTAAGCACGACTATGTATCACCTTCCTAGTAGTGATATCCTGAGAAGTTATGATGGTAATAAAGTGGCACCCATCGAAGTCTAGACAGCGTGTAATACATAACAAATGTAGGTGAGTGAATTTATCCTAAATTTTTTCATGAAATTTCAGAAAATAATTTCCAATTGATTAGATAGGCTACTTTGGAGCGCTTTGAACCAGTCACTTTTCTTTTCTTTTTTCTTTGTTTGCTGAACGCCGTTAACCAATTGGTTGATGCTACGAGATTTCTATATGTTTCCTATGATCGGGAAATTTGTTGGTACACCGCCAACTATATGAGTTATATATGCCTCATATGTGGTCGAAGAAAATTTGATTTTAAGTTTATTAGTTTGAAGTGGCATATTTCAGCTCATAGTGAACTTAAGTAAATAAAATGCAAATTGATAGGATCTATACACCTCTTTCAACATCGGACAATATACTTAATCTAACAAGGCAATAACCTTTTTTTGGAGGCTACAAAACCTTCCAATTGTCGAGAAACGATGATGTTCGCGAATGCGTCATTGATGTTGACGGCTACCCTGTTTGTGTTGAAGATTTCAAAAGAAAAAGAAACAAGAGTTTTCAGTTTTCTAAACATCTGAATAGAAGGGAAATTTAAAATGAAAATAGCAGTCTAAAAAGTATACCTACGACAGTGTCTGTTCCATTTGGAATTGTGTTAAGTTCCCAGTTCTTTAGGTACTCCGGTTATCGAGAAATATTAAAGCGAAACAAAAACAAATTGCTAAATCGAACTCAGTACAAGAGGAATAAGCCTAACAAGAGGAGCAGTTTATATGCACAATAGGCTAACTGCAGGTCTAACCATTGTATTATTAAGCTGTTCAAGAAATAGTTTCCAATTTGATGCTGAGATATTTACAAAACTCCGGACGAATGGTTTGTGCAGTGGGGCTGAACACGCTATTACTCTTTCCGGGAGCTTACGCGTTCACCACCGCACCATGGGAGTCCTCCGTGTTGCCTTCCTCTCGGTCATGTTATTGACCTATAGGTGCTATCAGTAATCATCCATCAGCGGGATTGATTCGGAGAGCGGAGAACGGCGAATTTTCCAAGTAATTCTTAAAAGAGTGAAGTTGAAGTCTCTGGAGACGAAGACGACATCACTGGAGAGTCGGGTGCAACTTGCTCTCGTCGATTACGACAATATAAAAACAGTAACTAATGCAGATCAGCAGATTCGACCTTGTTCGCGACCTTGTGAAGTAATAGGCGAAGGCTCAGGAACAACTTTAGAGCAGCTCAATCACAGTGGAAAATGAAACGAGATCGGCAAATAAATGATTCTCTTGCGATATTTATTTATTTTCTTTTACATAACCTGTTATCACACTTACTGATCCCTTACTTACGGATACTAACATTTCTTACATTCGATTCGTTTTCTTCGCATTCATCGTTCACAAACTTCTTCAAACATTTCGCATGTTTCTTGTGCTGCTGCCTGAAGACTTCTCTTCCTTATAGATGTTGTAGAACGCTAGTGGAGTCAGTTCTCTTTGCAGTCTTGGAGATGGCAGAGTTAAGCCGTTCGCAGGTGGAATAATGAAAAGCGTTGATGAGGAGATGAACTAGCACTTTGTTTCCTGCGTCACCAACTACTGCGCTAATATTCAATTACCAACCAGCTAACTAAGACGTTTCTACAAGATTGATAGGCTCCATGCCCTAGGAATTTAATGCTGAATGAATCGTGACGAAGAAAAAAGAACTTTTAGTTCTTCGCACGGGTATATAAATCCTAGAGGTGATCTTCATTTCGACTAATGATCTTTATTAAGAACAGAACCCTTTCTGATAAAATAGCTGTTTTTTTCCCTTCGTTTTTTCTTCTCTTCAGTCACTGTGATAAGTGCAAACATTTGAGGCCCATACTGTCGAGCCCAGCGTACGTAATCCGCGAGACGGCGGAGACAGGTGGACGACTTCTGAAGAAACATCGATGGACGCGGTGGCTGTTCGGTAGGCACAACGCCAGTCCAGGATATCGTATTATCACACCCAACAACCAACCGGAGCCGCCTCCCAGGTATTCGAAATTTGATATTCATTCGCGCAACTTCGCAAATATCTTTTATCTGTGTTTTTTGTACATTTTCTAAATTGTTTCCGTATATCCAATTTGTCCGGATTAATATACTCCGGATGATAACCTTCGAAAACTGCGGCATTAGTTGATGCCTGATGCTTCTTCTCGTCTCAGTCTAACGCCTCACCCTCTCCTTTAAACGACGTCATAGCACACACTCATCCGCTGATGTTTCTTTCTCTTTCTTTAATAAGCAACCTTTTATCTCGTAAATTTTGTGCGCGAGAATAGATTCTCTGAGACGATACCTAATCCGTCGTATCTGTGGCAAGGAAGCTACCCTGTTAATGCAGAAAGAATACGCTATACATGACCTATGTCCTCGCAAAGGCGGTAGGATTAATTGAGTTTGAAAAACAGCACGATTTGCTACTTGGTTCGATAATAAGAGCGTCCATGTAAGAAAAAAGTAGTGAACAACGAAATCCTACTGCAAGGAGTAAAAGCATTGAAGGCACTAGTAATGCTAGTCATAAGTAATCGGCATCCTTATCTCTGGTCTGGAATGTGCAGATCTTACCACATATCATAATCATCCATCGGTAGAAATTTCAGAAAATGTGCACTGAGAAAAATACTGGGGAAAAAAAGAAAAACATCGCTAACACGTCACGAAAATAATACCATTCACGTGACATAAACGGAGAAATCCCACTAAATATACGGGATGGAGGTATTCCAGAACAGTACCACCCATGAAATTGGGTGGGTTCTTGCAGAGGTTTGACGACTTTGTGGGCGTATGTAATCTCTTATTTGACGTAATAAACTCTAAACGATTGTCGTGTCGTTTCACCCCAAATCAAAAATCATTCGTAAATAGGGTGTCCTCAAGAATTCACACAAGCAGCCACTAGTGCCTGTGAAAGGGAAGTTTGTTGCCTTGCGACTAGAATTATTCTATCACGACAATAGTTCCTGGGATTAGTTGAGCATCCTGTCAAGGACCACATAACAAGCCGAATCCTCGCACACCGTAAAAAGAAGTGTTGAAAAATAACACAGAAAAATATCTCGAAAAGAAGCAAGGTTCGTAAGCAAGAAAGAAATGACGAAATACGGGAAAATAAAGAGAAGAAACTTTACTATAGTGCAAAAGCGTAGAAAGTAAAGTTGTATATAAGAAAGCGAGCGGTATTAGACCATACTATACTTTTTGTAACAAAAAATAAAGTATTGTCAAAAAAAATTTTAAAAAATAGGAAAAATAAATAGGTAAAAAATAGTATAATAATACGAATAAAATGAAAATTAAAAACAAATAAAATAAAATAAAAAATGAAATACATAAAAAAATAAAGCATTGTCACAAATACGCTAGGCGTGAAAAACGGCTACATAAGGAAAGAATGTAAATCTATTGAGCGCAAACTGATACTGTCTCCATTACCTCTGTTATAACTAAGGGTTTTGGAATAGTTGTGCTTACTACCTTATTTATACTACTTCTAAGACTTAGGTTGTACTCTCATGTGCTTCGCCTATTGCAGGTACAAACATCCAAATCGCAAACATGCGGACAATAGGATCAGCACCACCAAATACAGTTTACTAACATTTTTACCGAGGAATTTATTAGAGCAAGTATGTCCTATTAATCTAAGTATTTCTCTTCCTCTGAGACTTTTATTTACGCAGTAGGATGCAATAATGCCTGGTTATGTCCTTTGAAATTAAATTATTGCTTCGATAGTAGAACCACTGCATCTTTGGGAAATGCTGTTTATCGAACTGCGATGTGCATCTGGGGTTGTTCTCCTCCACGGTCTTATAGAATTAATCCAACATTTTCATTCGTGATCTCAGCTGAGAGTAAACCTACGCTGCGACAGAGGTCGGCGAACTACCTATGGCTCCGTTCTCGTCATAATGAGAAAAAATCCGAATATCAAATGAAAATTCCCCAGGATATAGCAAGCTAGTTGATGTCAACCAATTATTTGTTAAAGATCTGATAGATGAAGATTTGCAACAACTTCGTTTTAGCTCATTAGTAAACCAGAACATTGACTAGTTATGTCAAGGTTCGAAGAAATTCGGAATCGAAAGGCCACTCACTGCCTCCTAACGGTCCTCCGAATTCAAAATTTCTGGTGTAAATATGATATTCTTCACTCAAATGATGATCCATTCAGAATAATTTGTTCTCATTCACACCATGCGTTCTTCATGAATTGAGTTTTCTCGCGATTCACCCGTAGTGCTATTGCTTTACCTTCTGCGTTGAGCTCACCAAGCGCTTTTTCTTTCTGCTATACTGTTAGAAAAAGGAAGCTGTTATCGGGAAGAGGAACCTCGAAGAGCAATCGTCCATCGAAACCTACTCCTTCTTCAATGGAGTTGACTAGTACACCATCATAGTGCAGATGGGAACAAACTGGCAGTATTGTGTTGCACTTCAACGTTCCTCTATCAACTGAAATGTCGAATGATTGATGATTGGTGAAAATCTGCATAGGCATTGTACAGTGGGAATTACGGTCAAGAGCTATGTTGGACGTGGCAATACCTACATTAACTAAGACAGAATGGACAGAAAGAATGGCATTGGGCTACACATTATCAAATGAATACTCCTAGCCAGCGAAGAAATTGGAACTAGACCTTTGCGATCCTCGAGAGTGCTTGAATGTAGTCTTACCAGCTAAATCGCTTACGAAACCCAGGGTGCAATATAGGTTATCAGGCTCCACCCATGTTTTTCGAACTGAGAGTTAGGGTAATCTTCTTTAAGAGCCCATACAGTACGCTTAGGAACTTAAAGCACCTCTTTATGACGACAGTTCTCGAAATTTTCGTTCAAAACGATATTACACAAGATCTTCCATCGGTTGTACAGCCCTTAGCTATGCACGTGGTATTCGCCAACTCGTAGATGACGGCATTGTTTGGATGAGTACCGTAGCGTCTATTACAGGTGTTGTAAATAGGAAGAGATTTATACGAAATCTGTTATTGTCACTTTATGGTATGGCGGGAAATTGTTGCTCATATAGAAAAATAGTAAGCGAAGCGGAATCATGCACTATTCAAGATCTCGGCCGCAAGTGAGAGAGAAGGAAGGAAAAAATAGAAGAAAGGGGATAGAAAGAGCAAGGAAGAGATAAGCATATAAATATACATATATACATATATATATATATATATATATATATCCTACTACCAATTTTCAGCTACATCGAGCAGCCAATCTGTATTTTATATTTATTGTTGTATTAAATATGATCATTGGAGCGTTTGGGAAGTACATATCACTACTACCCATATCATTTGTCCTCGGGCTTACAGCTATTAAGGATGCTTTCGAGGTAACAAACCTTTGCTTTCATATGTTAATTTGTCCTTTTTCTTCAATCAACTTTATGTTATACTTTACACTTTCAACATTATACTATACTTATTACAACTTTATATTATGCTTTACTTTCTATTCCATATTGTTCTGATAACCAAACGATCGCCGTTTGTGATGTTTTAATCATTGTTTAGGATTATCGACGTTATAAATCTGATCAAAAAGTCAATCACTCAACATGTAGGGTTTGGGATTCAGGCCAGGGAAGGTGTTGCAGATTTAGTTTGTTTCTCTTCTTCATTTATTCTAAAGAAGAGATCTCTCGGAATTTAGGTACCGTAAGCTTGAGTGGCAGCACATTTTGGTTGGAGACTTCGTACATCTCTCGCACGATGAAATCATTCCAGCTGATATGTTACTCCTGAGAAGTAGTGATTCAAATGGTAATTTTTCAATTACGTACACTTGTAACTTACCGACGGCGGGTGTGGCTCCGTGGTCGGAGGCACCCTGCAGCACACACGTGGAATCGATCCCCGCGCCCATAGCCCACCAAGCCTTCTATCCCCTTGGGGTCGGCAAATTGGTACCAGACTTGTCTGGGAGAATAGCAGTACTGACTCGATAGGCCACCGCGAGTCATTGTAAAGGTCAGATATGCATTCAGTTACCTCCAAACGATGCTTAATGAAGTCGAATGCATGGCGCATCCCTTAGGGATTGAACAACGCTGAGGTTTTTTCTATGACTTACCGATTATTTATTGCTTGGAACTCAATCGATTCGTTCTTCCAATGCATAGAGACAAGAGAATTTAAGAAATCAGTCAACTAAAAGTATACTTGCACTTCTATGAGTTTTCAAGTGGCGATAATAAATGCTTAACTAGGTCTATGTTACATCGATACCTGTAACTTGGACGGTGAAAGCAACCTCAAGCAACGACAGGCTATTCGTGCAATGAGCAAATTCCACAATTCTACCGTACCTCTGAACTTTTCTCCGGATCAATTTATGTACAAAGTGGGCCTTAAAGAGCAATTATTTTTCTTCTAAGATACAATTTTACTAACCTCGGTATTGAGCTACAAGTTTCCGTGCTCTCCGCGAACTGACAGATAGTTGAGACGTTAGGTTCACAACTTCTGTGTTCACACTCTCTAGTGTCGGAAGAATATCATGTTTAACATGAAGCATAACGCAATCGAAAAGTTCTGTTCTCGAATTATTAACTTGTAAAAGTGTTTAGGTATGCTGTGAAGAACCCACTACGGATGTATACAAGTTTGAAGGTCGCTTAGAGCAAATAGAAGGAGGTTGCTTGCAAATCCTACTGGATATTATTGCGATGATGTTTTCTATAATGGTCAACTTCTCATTTCATGTCCTCCTCTTCCTCGGGAATTCACAATTTTGGCAAAAGAGAACGTCCTTCTTCGCGGATGCGTTGTTAAAAACACCGATTTTGTGGAAGGAATAGTGTTATATGCCGGTGACGGAGAAATTGTTTATTCATAAGCTCTGCTCAGCCTACATAACAGTGTTTGCTAAGGTATACTAGTTTAGGACAAGACACCAAAGCCATGTTGAATAATAACGGACCACGTTACAAAAGGTACGTCACTTCGTCATTACCTCTATTTACATTTCCATACATTTTTCAAGAAATGTCCCTTTCTGTCGTATATCTTTAAGTGAAGGCCTTTATGAAGAAAACTACTGTTTCCTTGCAGAAATAATCATACACGAATATTTTGCAGTGATAAAAAAAAACTAAACCTGAAACCAAAAACGTTTCCAAATCCCGCCTCACTGCTGGCTTATGCACGAAGATCGCATTAGACGATATCCAGTAATACCATATATGTACTCTTTGGCGCCTAAGAAGAACGTTTTTAATAATGTACTTGTTGCACAGACCTAATTTGTGGTCGACTTAATCCTAGTTGCAGGAGGTAAGTGAATACCCATCAGATTTGGTCACTTAACACGTTGGCGACAGCGCCTATTTTTCGCCACGGCCACTAAGAAGCACATCAGGAGAAAACTACTAGAAGGACCTCTCTGATACAAAGTATCCTACTCGTTGACAAGAACCTGTGTGTTATTTAGTGTATGCAGGAAGCAAATAATGGTCGCTAGACATGTATTTGTACTTGTTCACCAGAGAAATCCTTGTACCATTGTCATTCAGTACTTTCTCTCTGTTAGTCGTTCACTATACTTATCACAGAAATCACCACAGTACTCAATATAATGAAGAAACTCGTCCGAATGAGAGTTTTTTTTTCTAAAATTCTTCTCTAGAAAATAGGTTCCCTCGACCAACGTCTGGTGAATAATTTATAGTGGAGACGTTATCTATTTAACGGTAAGAGTCTCGCGCGCGTAAAGTTCCATTCATAACTAAAGAGGAGGCTATTTTTTGGTCTGCGTGAGTTCATTAAGGATAGGAAAGGTAAAGCGTTCGACGCTGGTCATTTCTTTGGGAATGCGCCATGTATTCGACTCCAATAAGCAACATAGAGGTAATTCAATCCATTTTCGACCTATAGTTGCGGGAGCTTAGCGATGAATCAAGCCAGTGTTTTTAATCTCCCAAACAATTCTGGTACTGATTCGCCAACCCCATAAGGATGGAGAGTTTGATGAGCTTGGAACACAGGATCGAACAAACGACCACCTGTGCATTGCAAACACCTCTGACCGCTGCGCTGCAAATGAACTTCTTTACTCAACGCAGATTATTCTACTATGCTTTGGACCTAAAAAGTTATTGTCTACACTTAACAGTTTACAAAAAGCTGGTTTTCGGAGGAGTTTTTCTTGTTGGTTATTTTGGTTCATTTCATTGCTACTTGACGAAAGTATAGATGCGTCCTACATAAAAATACCTGCCTATTGCAGTTGTCGTTGGACAATGACGATACAGCTTTTCAGCGACCGCTCATTATTCCAAACGCTGAAGGAATACGACAAGACGATGCAATACCGCCAAGACTGCTCCCGTCGCGCTATGGCGGTGTACGGATTTATTCGACTGACAACAAAGGGATACCTGTCGATGGACGACGGCTCTCCTTCAACCTTTATTCTGCTGATGGCGATGTACTCTTTTCGAAAACTATTATGGAGGCAAAGACAACGCTACTGATCTCAATAAAACAGGGAAAGAACCGGACCGGAAATCAACCGGAAGAAAGTTTATTTTATGAAGAACGTTTAGTGTGAAAGAGAACAAATTATATTGGAGAGATCACTAATTGGAGAGACAGCATTTCGCACATACCTTTTGATGTTCAATGAACATAGACAGACTTGAGAGAAGAACTCGGCAAAAGACAACGGGAGTCATGGACGGCAATTGGGCTCCTTTAGGCATTGGGCAAACCCACTGATTAACTTAAAATGATCCCGACCTATGTGCTCAATTACTTCACATAACAGTTCTTACAGCTCTAGCTATGCAACAGAAACATGGGCTGATACTTCAAACATATCAGAAATGTTACACACAATACAAAGAACACTGAGCGCTATCTTCTGAAGATTTGCCGGCAGTCCTCAAAAAATATCCCTTCTCCAAGACCCAGCAGAATACGTAACAAGAAATAAACATCGATCGGTAGGTCACATAATGGAAAGATAAGGTGGTAGATAGTTGGGAAGAACAATGGATTGTATACCGACAGAATCAAAACGATCTCGAAGAGAACCAATAAGTGGATTGGCTGATGTGTTCGTTACATGTCTAAACTAACACTACTGCCATCTGGAATCAAATTGCAGATCAGAAAACCGTAGTGGAAGCAACAAGCAAACGGTAGAACTTCCACTGATCACCTATCATTTGCGAAAGAATGAAAGCAGTGGAGAAAGTGGTGTTGTTCGCACCTATTTTTATCCTACTCCTCATCTCAAATGATGTAAGTGCAGCTATAAAACTCTGCTTAAGAAGGGCGGGTCTAGAGAAATCGATAAACGTAGTTGAAATGCCACCGAGTAATCTTAGGCGCCAGCTAGTTCGTAACCACCTATATGACGGTCTATGTGCAACCCAAAATTGCATAATTTGTCCTAATGGTGGAGACGGTGATTGCATGAGCTCGGGTATAGTTTATCTGATCTTTTGTAAGGCGTGCGGAGACGAATACATTGGCGAAACGGGCAGGCCTCTCTGTGTCCGCATGAAGGAACACCTAGTCGGCAAACGTAAACCAAATACCCAACTAGGCACGCATAGGACCTGGAGACATAACGGGGAGGACTTTGAAGTACGTGTCACGATCGTTGCACAGGAAATAAGAACACTTAGCGTTTTCTTTGTTTGGTTATGGAGGTGTTTGGCCGAATAGCTTGCTGTCAACTTGAGCATTCCAGGCTCTGAGGAAGGCGAAATCCCCAGAAACGTCGGCTTATTCGTGAATAAAGAATAAAAATAACATCTCGCGTTTGGTCAACAAGAATACGAAGAATTACTTGATCAGTGTCGAGGTTAATAGAAAGTCGGTCGCGGGAGTTGTATAGTTGCAACCGTAGCGTAGTGATATCTCTGAGAGAGGTCCATCAGTGTGCTTCCACATAGGACCTCGTTTCCGATTCTTATTCTTGCAAAATTCTATTGATGTTGTAAGCATCATAACGTCATACTCAGACAGGTTTACTTAAAAATCTGAAATTCTCACAAATTAATAAATTGAAAAGTGTAAAGCTCTTGGTGTTGGTCAACCATGTATTCTTCACTAAGCATCGCTGGAGACGACTGAATGCATATCTGACCTCTATGATGACTACCGGTGGCCTACTGATGTATCGAGCCAGTGCTGCTATCCTCCCAGGCAAGTCTAGTACCAATCTCCCGGCTCCTGGGGATAGAGGGCTTGGTGAGCCTTGGACTCGGGGATCAATCTCATATGTTTTACAGGGCGCTTCCGACTACTGTGCTACACGCGCCAACAACATGCACTTTTACATACCACATACTACTCACAACCTAATACTTCTATAACTAGCAATATTTCAATATAATTTGCATTTATGCCATGATTTACCGCCTCATTGTATCTTGGGCTCTTCCAGTATGTCCAAAAATAAACTAGCCTTTTAACTTCGAACGTACATCTCTCAGTTCATAGTGACTATGTCAGTTAAAATAAGAATTATTAGAACCTACAGATATTTACCAACACAATGCAGTTTTCTTACTCTACAAATACGAAATTCCGATTTCCTGAAACTCATAAGAACTGCTTTTCTTGTGGTTGCCTATATTTCGAAAACTTGAGCTATTGAACAAGTACGATTTGCTCCAGGAGGTTGTTTTTCAGTTTTTTTTTTAATGATTTGAACTTCAAATAGAACATAGAATGAAATAGAAGTCTTGGAAAAGTTGTACATACAACAAAGTAAATTCTCATGCCGAGGTTAATGGAAAGTCCCTCGTGGGAAAGCAAAGTCTGTTCTATAAGCATGTTAAGTTCTCAACTACTCAAACAATTTAGTTTTGAGGAAATTTATCGAAAACTGTTGAAAAACTAGTCTCGTCCGGGCATGTATGATACGTAAAAGTGAACTTTGACCACTATTTGATTGTTATTTCATTCCATTTATTATAATGAATCGTATTTATCTCATGGAATAGTTATATGTTAAGAAATATACCGACATATAGTTCATGTACCTTGTGAAAAGGGCGCGCGCAGTCGTCGGAGGCGCCCTACAGCACACACGTGGAATCGATCCCCACGCCCACGGCCCGCCAAGCTTTCCATCCCTCCGGGGTTAGCAAATCGGTACCAGACTTGTTTGGGAGGATAGCAGCACTGGTTCGATACATCGGCAGGCCACCGCGAGTCATTATAGAGGCCAGATATGCATTCGATCACCTCCAAACGATGCTTTATGAAGTAGAATGCATAGCGCATCCCTCAGGGATTGATCAACGTCGAGAGCTTTATCCTATATCCTTATTTATCTTGTGAAATGGACTACTAAATGCAGACAGCAATCCAGTCATGTAGTGGACGTTTTTTCCCACCCAAGTGTTGCAAATATTTCAAAAGCGTTGGAGAGATAGAGAAAACTAAAAAGTCGTAGGGAACCAAAACCAGCAAAATTACGAAGACACGCAGAAAAACCGAATTATCGAGTGAAAAGTACTACAATAGTAGCTGAGATCATTCTGAAGGGAAAGTGGCCAAACTAATTATGAGCTGCTATCAACTCATACCTAGTGTGGCGAGAAATTAGACATCGAATAGTTCCCGCAACAACAAGGATTTAGGCATAAGATGCCATGTGTTAGTATAGAAGATACCGCACAAAATGTTGTGCACGAAAAGAAGTAACTGGGAAGAAAGTGAGTCATATACGATACATGTCAGCCAAATACAGCGACACCTATTAATCGCATATGTCTAGCGTCACGCGCGCGCGCGGCGTTTAGCGCGGCCGACCTAATGCTACACGAGTAATCCCTCGTCGTCCGCGGACGTTCTTTCTTTTGACAATGTACAACGATTTTTCGATAACCAGAGGCCTCAGGGGTTGTGAACGTGACAGGGCTATGGATGATAGTTTCTTCAGTCAATCTAGAGGTATGAATGATACGTATGGTGCCGTTTACTAAGTGTTATTGTGGTCCATCATGTAAGCACATTGATGTCAGCGTTTGAAAGTCTTCTGGATCTTATGTTGAAGCAACTTCAGTATTTCTGTGCAAGCATATTTCACCCGACAACGTCGATTCATTAAAGGATAAAGGATAAAGCTCCGCGTTTATCAATCTCTGAGAGATGAGCCATGCATTCGACTTCATTAAGTATCCTTGCACGTGATTGAATGCATATCTCACCTGTACAAAGACTCGCGGTGGCCTACCGATGTATCGAGCCAGTGCTACTATCCTCCCAGACAAGTCTGGTACTGATTTCCGACCCCGGAGAGATGGAAGGCTTGGTGGGCCATGGACGCGGGGGTCGGTTCCACGTGTGTGTTGCAGGGCGCCTCCGACCACTGCGCCACAAGCGCCCAAAGACGGTTTATTATATCGATCAAATTTAAAACAGCAGTCAGTTGCCGGTCAGACTACCTGTCAGTGAACTTTTCGGAAGAAAGGCTTTTGGCAAATCGTGAGCTGTAGAGAATACGTCTTCTGCTCTGGGCTCTGCTAAAAGTTGATCTGGTTTCGGCCAGCTATTTCTTGTGGTGACCATTCCAACCATTGGAAAGCTTCAAACAATTTAATTAAAGCGGAAACCCCAGTTTTTTACACTTCTGCAAATCCCATTAATTCATTACTCACAGCCATGAATTCATTACATGTAGCTTCGAAGGAAACCTCTGTGGAGTGGTCGGAGTTCATTTTGCTTTTGTCTTCACCTTCTTTTCCTTGTTTTTCATGATTTCGACCTTTACCATGATCATCCGCAGCTTATGAAGCTTAAGGAATTTTAGTTTTTTTTTTCCAAATTTTGGCTTTAAAAGGATAACTGGGATCACAATTCTGCTTCTGTTATTTTCATCCAGACGTTCTAGTCAAGGTTGACAAGACTGTTTCCTCAACATTACCATCAGTCTATGGTGGGGAACGAACGCGCTATTATCCTTTCCGGGGAGTAACGCGTTCACCACCACACCATGCGGGTCCTTCGTTTCGCCTAACGCGCTATTATCCTTTCCGGGGAGTAACGCGTTCACCACCACACCATGCGGGTCCTTCGTTTCGCCTGTCTCTCAGCTAAATAGCTAAATAGGGGCAGAAAACAAAACGTTAAACATTACCATCAGTAACTGCCACGACCGACTTTCTATTAACCTCGGCATTGATCAAGTGATTTTCGTATTTTTGTTGAGCAAACGCGAGGTGTTACTATTCTTTGTTCACGATTAAGCTGACGTTTCGGCGAATTTCGCCTTCTTCAGAGCCGCTTTCTATGAGGTTTCCACTACTTTCCACTTTCTCTTAGTGGAAACCTCATAGAAAGCGGCTCAGCTTAATCGTGAACAAAGAATAGTAACACCTCGCGTTTGCTCAACAAAAATACGAAGAAAATTACCATCAGTGTTCACTAGTATCACTTCAATTCGCCCTACTTTCAACAGCTCTCTTAGCTCTCTCATTCGCTCTTAGCGTAATATCACCAATCCTGGGAATATTAGCCGGCGGCGTTCTTACCATTTCATAGAAAAAATTCACCATCGAGAGCTGGTAATTCGTAATTCATAAACATCTTTCACTAAATATATATGTTTTGGATTCTTGGACACTTGGATGGCCCGTCTTCACTGGTTGTGTGTGCCCTAGCATGATTTCCAATTTTCCGGAGTTTTGCTGGTTTAGCCATTGTGGTTCCCTGGAGTCCCGAGGTCAGCCTGGCCAAGGTCTGCCCCAGATCGTCACCACCCAGCCGCCGCTCCTGTGAATTAGAGGAAGATTTGCCATCATGCGACTAGTTTGATACCAGGACGATGGTGGATCGTGGTATTGTTTTACTGTTAGCTGGGTTTCCGGATGGAAACGCTGGACTACTCATCTTGGGAAACCATACTGGGGACCATTCACCCCGCTGTACAACGCAGTCCAACACCTAAGGACATCTCCCAACCACGGTGTGGCGGTAAACCGTTTAGAGGCTGATATACATTAGTAAGTAAAGAAACACCTAGCATGGTCTTGTTATTGTCCTGTAGTTCTCTTAGAACGAGTTATTTGATTTCTCCATATTTCATGTCGCATTTTCACTTGTCTTCCAGAAGATTGGAGAAGTTCTGATTTCAGGAGTACTCTGGAATGCCTCGCGAATCTGGATGTCATTTGGTGCATAGTTATCCTCCTTGCACTTTGCGTGGCTGGAGCAGTACTCTCAGGTCTGATTGTACCTTACAGCTATAGTGAACTTAGATCTGGGACACTTTCCGGTTCAAATACGAAGAATAGTGGTATTGCTTGTTAAAGCCACATCTTGCATGACTTATTATTGCCTACCGAATATTATAAATGTTAGTCTTTGCGACTGACAATGGTAGTTTAGGTATTTGGATGCGAAGTTTTCCTAAACCCTACGATGTTCCGTTCCTTACATGGTCTGAGAGACCTGGAGGCTCCACCTTTCGTCCTTCTTTCGAAAGCTTTTGGAACTTTTGGTCATTCATAATTGTCTTGCAGGTACGTTTTATCGTATCTTAGATCTCTTCAATACTTTTAAACCTTATCTTTGAGATCGCTCATATTTTGTATTCCTATAGGTTTTAATACCTATTTCACTGTATGTGTCCATCGAATTTATAAAAGTTGGCCAAGTATGGCTGATATCACAGGACAGGAATATGTATTACGAGAAGGTTGACAAGCGATTGCAATGTCGGCAAGTTTAAGTTTACTATATAAAACAAGTTTTAGTCCCATTCCTTGTATGAGATAAGTTTCCGCTTCCTTTCGGATTATATTCTTTTTGTTTCCTCTAAGTAGTATGTTCTTCTGTCCTCCCAATGGTTTACCGCCTCATCGTGGCTGGGAGGTGTTCCTGGGTGGCCGACTGCAATGTACAGCCAGGGGATTTATCCTCCCAGCAAGGCCTCCTAAGCTGAGAAGCAGTCCGACGCTTCCATGAGCAAGCCCAGCAAGAGTCATTACCAGGATCCACCTCCGTCCTGGTATGAAACTAGTCGCATAGTGGCAAATCTCCTGCACCACAAGGGCGGTGATTGCCAGTGGTGGTGACGACCTGGAGCAGACTTTAGCCGGATTGTCCACGGGTTTCCAGGGAACCACAATGGCTAAACCAGTAAAATCCTGATAATGGAAATTATGTTGGGGCCCACACAATTGGTGAAGACGGGCTATCCAAGAATCCAAGTAGTATGTTCTTCTCTAGGGCATTGAATATTCCTGAAGAACTTGGTCAAGTGCAGTATGTGATGTCGGATAAAACAGGCACACTCACTGAAAATCAGGTATAACTCTTCTACACTTTGAATGTTTTTCTATTCTTTTTCCTTAGGATTATACGGTTTTCCGTTTCACATACAGCTCTGTTTTTTCTCACCTGTTTTCAATTTTCCAGATGTTCAAGCTTTTTAGATGGTCTTTCGTCGATGCTCGCTCAGAGGTCGAGACTTCGGGGGGCATTCCGTAGCAGCAGCCATTGATCAGCCGGCTGACAGGCTAGGCAGACCGCGCCCGTCTAAAGATAGAGGGCTAGAGGCTTTGTTAAGTCGGGCTATCCGAGAGGCTGACTTAGATAATCCCATATTCCTGTTTTTTCTTACCATGGCCATCTGCAATACAGTTGTGGTAAACGAAAAACCTCACGAGGTATTGTCTAACAAATGTATTTTGCAACATTTCCGGTGAAAAGTGAGGTGATTTGCACTTGCGTCTACAGGATTTGATGGATCCCGACGGTGATATGATCGACTCTTGTGTTGAAGCTTCGGATGACGTTGAAAGATCGGTGATTTCGCCTTTGAGCGTGAAGTTTCTCGAAGAAGTGGAGGAGGAGATGCAGTCACTTCAAAATCTGGAGAACTCACGGGAGTCCATTGAACTTATTCAGTTTAATGAGGGAAAGGTCGGTTCGCTGCTTGAATAATACCAGCTACCTTCTTTTTGTCATTTCAATCGCTGTTTTAGGAAAGTGAGCCCGTTGGACTCGATATAGCGGATGGTACTCAAAAAGTTGGAGAAATCAGTTATGTTGATGTGAAAGAAAAGAACTACGCCAAGAACATTCCTGGTATTTTACAGCGACCAGTCTTACTTGGTTTTGCTCGTCTAAGAGGAATAAAGGATCTCAGCCCTTTCCGCAGGTTCGTAGCGTCCAAATGTAAATGTTTATATGTGTATGGTTATGATTTGACTACCTTTGGTCTCTGATGTTGTAAGTATGTTGCTTAGGTCAGTGGACAAACGTCAGTCGCAATCCTCGTGTGAGATTATCACCCCTCTGCATTCGTACTATGACTCCGAGTCTCCAGATGAACTCGCTCTTGTGGAGGCAGCAAGAGAATACGGTGTTCGATTGCTCCGCAGGCGATTTGACGACATTATAATTCATCTCAGAGCTACTAGCCAGACCGTAAAATACAAAGTTCGTGTTTTTTTTTCGTGAATGGCAGCAACAAAGTACGTTATAGACGCTGGAAAACGACGTTGAATGTTGATATAGAGTGTTGAAAACTTCTGTCCGACTATTTGCTTGCAAGAAAATTGGAGTTCTTTTCAGCTGCTTCACACCCTACCGTTCGATCCGGATCGAAAGCGAATGTCAGTGGTGGTGCAAGAGTGCGGCGGAAAGAAGAGAATCATTCTTCTTACGAAAGGCGCTGATGCGAGCATACTTCCTGTTTTGTCCACTGCATATTCTACATCAGTACATGGGGAAGACGAGATCTTCAAAGTAGCCTTGAAATATTTTTCTTATTTCTTTGTGGTGGTGTATTTAGGCTGAGTACAAATATTTAGGCCCAAGAACACCTGTCTGATTATGCTAGAGAAGGACTGCGAACTTTGTGCTTGGCAAACAAGTACTGGGACGAAAAGGAATATCAGGTCCTTATTAACCTTTCATTTTTTTCGTAGTATAATTTTTCACAACAGAGTATGATGTGAAATATAACCACAAGAATGCTGAGATATTCACAAGTCTTGGATCTCCCTCTTTCTATTACAGCCTCGGCTTAACTGGGTTCAATGCCGATTTTTGGTACCTAGATCAATCCCGCTGGTGGATGATTGCCCATGACAGCGTTAGGTAGAAGGCTAGCTGAGTAAAACGCAGAGCAAGGGCTACCGTGGTGCAGTGTGAAATACGCATGCCCTCGGAAAGGGTAATCGTGGTTCGGTTTGGCCCGGCATCCAAGTTTTACGAATATTTCAGCATTGTTGTGGTTGTTCTTCGTATCAGGTCCTTGATTTTTAAGGAACACATGCTCCGACATATATTTATTTGCTTAAAATAACTAACTTTTTCATTTTTCAGTCGTGGCGTTCAATTCATGAGGAAGCTGAACTTGACCTTTATCACCGGGAGAACATGATTCGTGATAGCACATTAAAGGCAGAGGAAGATTTAGAACTATTAGGTGACTATAACATATATTCGAAATTTATATACCCTTTGTCCGCAGGAATTAGTTAGTGCTTTCCCGCCTAAACGACATGTATTTTACTAGGTGTCACAGCAATAGAGGATCGTCTGCAAGATGGGGTTCCCGAATGCATCCATCTATTACGAGAAGCTGGAATTTGTGTGTGGGTTCTTACAGGTGACAAGGTGGAAACCGCCGTAAATATTGCATTTTCCTCCAGGTAGTCCTTCGTTTTGTTCTAAACAAGACGTTTCATTAAGTTTTTCGTACCCTACTCAATGCTCATGCAATCATTTTTTTAACGTTCAGGCTGTTCTCGTCCTCAATGGACATTCTGAATATCGGTGCCAATGGTGTACGATCAGTATCCGATTTGCTGGATGAACATCTTCTTCGGTACGCTTCCTATTTAGTTTTAACTTCAATTTTTATATAATACCCTTGTAGTTTCAAATAATATCTCTTCGCTAGCGGTATGCATTGGTTGGAGTGAATGCTTACGCTCCGAAATATCATTCAGCACACAGATATCGTAGTAGCTTGTTCATCAGCTATAGTTCTGTGTTGTTCACTTCGTATAACTCGCTGGAGGACTAATGAAAACGTGGAGGCGAGCAGTCGCTCCACTAGTAGTTCTCTTCAATTTGTTTGGAATAGATCATCGTTGTAAAGCGTCTGTGATGGGAAAGCTATTGATTTAACAGAAAATTTGTCCCAGGAGGTTTTTTTACGGCAAAGAAAATAGTTGAAACGAAAATGTACTATGTTAATGGCGTATGTGTTAATGTTCTCATGTCATCTCATGGCACTGCGAACAAATTTTGAGAGTCATCGAAACATACCATTAAAAAATAATTTCTGTTGAATATAGCGTTGGTCGAGCTGAGGAGATTACTGATCAAGCTGTCTTTGGTCTGGTGTTAAATGCATCGTGCCTTGACTATTGCGTGGATCCGCACAATGAGGAGCGGTTTGTTAGGCTGTTAAAAAAGTTCGTTTGCTTACAGTCAAAGTTTTTGTGTATCTGATTGAGTTTGATTCCTTTTTCCTCCTTTCTAAGCTGTCGAAGTGTCCTGTGCTGTCGCGCTACACCAATTCAGAAGGCATCACTTGTTAAGTTGGCAAAAACACGCTTAGGTGGGAAGGTGCTTGCGATAGGAGATGGTGCAAACGACGTTTCCATGATCCAGGTATTACATTTTAAGCCGACTTGTATGAAATTGGAACAACTCTTCTGTTGATGGTGGTTTTCTTTTAAAATTTGTTTCTATTTCTCACTTCAGCGCGCCGATGTTGGCGTTGGATTATCTGGCCAAGAGGGAATGCAAGCTGTTATGGCTAGCGACTTTGCGATGGCTCGCTTTCGTTTCCTTGCAAATCTTCTGTTGGTGCATGGACACTGGTGTTATCAGAGGCTTTCCCAAACAATCTTATACTTCTTCTACAAAAACGCTGTATGTTCTCGTCTACGTTTCCAACATTACTGGCCAAATTAATGCGCCAAAGGATATTGTTTAGATGTTTGTCTTCACAATCTTCTGGTATCAGATTTTCAATGGTTTTAGTTCACAGGTGCCGATTGATCCGATATATCTCATGATCTATAATCTAATTTTTACATCAGGTATATTTCCCTTTATCTGCTGAAGCTTGTTCAGTTGGAGACACAATATTTCCAGTGCCTGCGCTTTTATACGGCACTTTGGAACAGGATGCCCCTGCGGACGTACTTTTGGATGTTCCGAAATTCTACGATCATGGTCGGCTAGGGAAGGTGAAAGAAATACCTTTGCAATTTTCTATTTACTATAATTATACTCGTATCAGAAGTATCGATGGTATTCGTTCTGGTTGAATATGTTGGACGCTGTATGGCAAAGCGGTGTCGTGTACTGGTTATCTCACTTTGTGAGTTTCTTTCTTATCCAGTTGCTTACAGAAATCTGCTCGGTGTGTAAATATTTGTACCTGCAAAATTTTGAACCTGACGTCTTGCTGTAAATCTTCTAACGAAATTAGAGGTTCCGAAGAACAGACTCTCCCAATCGCTTACCGCCTCATCTCGGCTGGGAAGTATTCCTTGGTGTCGGGCTGCGATTTAAGTCGGGGAGTTCGTCCTTCCAGCAGGGTCTCCCAAATTGAGGAGTCCGGGGTTTTCATCAGAAAGCACAGCTAAGAGTAAACCAATACCAAAATTCACCACCATCCTGGTGTTAAACTAGTCGCATAGTGGCAAATCGCCCTCTTATCCACAAGGGCGGCCACTGCATGGAGTGGTGACTACCTGGGGCAGACTTTGGCCAGGCTGACTTCGAGGCTCAAGTAACCACTATGGCTAAACCAGCAAAGCTCCAAAAAATGGAGACTACGCTGGGACCTACACAATCAGTGAGGACGGGCCATCCAAGTATCCAGGAAGAAGAGGCTGTTAGTGGACCCACATAACACCAGTATCTGATTATTCATGAAACTTCTGATGAGTGTAAGTAGTGAAGTGCTTGGAAGTATTCATTTGCAGACCTATAATGATACTGTGTGCGACATGTGGACATTCGGGGTAGTTCTATGTGCTCAATTGCTCTTTGTGAACACTTTCCATCTTGCCTTACTTATCCAATATTGGGTACGTTAAATGTCATTGCAATATTTACAAACTTTTTGATCGTGTCGAGGAAGCTTCGATCTCCGTTTCAGACATGGCCTATATTCTTTGCAATGGTTCTTTCTGTTGCTTCGTTCTTTGTCACTGCGCTGCTCTATAACAGTTTTGTAACAGCTGAATGGACATGGACAAACGTCAAGGATACCCCAGTCTTCACTGCTCAAAGAGCGATGGTCGACCCGACGTTCTGGCTTGTGAGAAGAATCAAGAGTAGAAGTGAAGTTGGCTTGGACCGTTTGTTCAGAACAAGATACTTTTCAGGTGGTATTACTATCAGTTGTCCTGTCCTTGATCCCTCGTTTTACGTTGATTACCATTACGAATTCGTTGCGGCCATCTCGGATGCTGAAACGACGACAGATATCCAGTGCCGTCGACAACAAAGCACCTTCGTGCATTGCGTTTTCTTGTTGCAAACGGGTACTATGCGGTGATTATGTAGGTTTTAACATAGGTGTTATTTTGCTTAGGTCTACTAGAATCCCACTGAAGTGAATTTGAGTTCTTTGCCCTGACATATAAGGTTCGTTTAAAGAATCTATTGGTCATACACTCTCGTTCTATTAGGGAAATTTTAATTCCGTTGATCAGAGAAGAATTCTTCCAATAAGCACATTGTATAGGGTCAGATGAGATCATCTACAATATTTTGCGATCACTTACTGGTTATAGTAAGTAATGTTCAGCAACCGTCGCCCCCCCCCCCCCTAACGGTTTACCGCCTCATCCTGGCTAAGAGGTGTTCCTGGATGTTGATCTGCGACGTAATTTACGGTGGGGGATTCATTCCCGGCAAGGTCCCCCAAGCTTAGGAAGACTCCGGCGTTTCCATTAGGAAGCCCAGCTAAAAGTACACCAATACCAGGATCCGTCGCCGTCCTGGTACCAAACTAGTCGCATGGTAGCGAATTTCCTTCTGATCCACGAGGGCGGCGACTACCTATGGTGGTGACGCCCTGAGCAAACTTTGGCCAGGCTGATCTCGGGACCCCAGCGAAGCAATGGCTAAACCAGCAAAACTCTGAAGAATGGAAATTATGCTGGTGCGCGCACAACCAGTGAGGACGGGCCGTTCAAGTATCAAGTATCAAGTAATGTTGAGGAACAGTGGGAACGACACAACAACATACTGAGTGAAAAGTCACAATAGCATCTCGATTAATGGAAATTTCACGATCTTCTTCATTTAAAGTTTATTCCATTCAGGATATCAAAAGCTCATTGCGAGAAGGAGGGACTCATTTATAAGAACTCAGTAATCACAAAACTGACAAGAAGAACAAGAAGTGTTCACCCGCCTTTATGTTTATTGTGAAGTTAGGTCTCTTTCCAACTACTTAACTGTTTCTCTCGAAATCTGCTTCAAATCCTTCTAGTGAAGAAGGAAATTGTTAGAAGAAATACATTGATATCGGGGTTTCATCCGGTACCGAATGATTTCTCTGAGTTTCTAAGCATCCAGTTTATGGATAATGGACCTAGGCAAATTTGTAGTTTTCAGAAATCATGCGAAATGACTGGTTCGCTACATTTGCAACCCTAATTCGTACTGCTGTGCCTTCCGTTCCTTTTTTGAATTCTATTAAATCCGCAATATACACTTCTCATCCAATCTCGCGCTATTAAAGTTCCACTGGTAATACAGCTTTGCCTATTTCCAAGTCTCCTCGATTAACTTATTTCTCTTTTTCACCTAATTTCTCTGTACAGATTCGTAGGAAAGGTAGTTATTTTCTATATTGGTGGTTAATTTTATCAAGGATGGACGAACCATTTCGTCAATGGGATCAATTTGTATCTTCCTCGGTTGTTTGTGTGCCTTCCTCATGTCCTTTGTTTGCCTTGTTATATTACGTTTTAGGATTTCTCTCCTATGTTGTTACACTTATACAGCATCTGATGTGATATTAGGAGTACCTGTGCTCTAATTGTACAGACTAATATGATATGATTTTGCAATGATAAAAAGTTTCGAGTGGATCCCTTTTCTGTTTTGGTTACTACGTAACAATCTTACGCGTCAACGGTTGCTTAGTCGTCAGCCCACACGACCCTCCACATGTCTAAGCAAAAGCATTGGGACACGCATAAGTCATTTTCACACTCAAAACTGTAGCCAAGTACTCAGATGTTAATACGTTTAACGAACACAAATATCCAGATATTTAACTGTTTTTATTCAAAACTCGTGGTTACTAATGGCAGCGTTAGGTAGAAAACTAGCTGAGAGAAACGCAAAACAAGAGCCTCCGTGGTGCAGTGTGTAATACGCAAACCCCGGAAAGGATAATCGTAGTTCGATCTGGTCCGGGGTCCAAGTTTTGCGGAAATTTCGGCATCACTGTGGTTGTATTTCACATCGTACCATACCGTGAAAGATTATAGTAGGCAGAAAATAAAAAGTTAACATTATTCCTATCAAACCAATGATACTGAGAAGTGGTCATAAAAGGTAGCCTTCGGAGTAGACCACCTAATTTTTTTCTACAAAAATTAGTGTGGTTATAGTTCCATGGAGACTCCGTCATGTCTCAGTATCACCAGCATAATTTCCATCGTTTCGCAGTCTTGCTGGTTTAGGTATTGTAGTTCCCTGGAGTTCTGCCATCGTGGCTCAGTACAGAAGCCTAAAATGCTACGTCAGCGAGCGGAGTGGTCAGTGCTGTCGAACAGCATAACAGCAGAAAGGTGATGCTAGCAGTATTCACCCAGTAGGAGCATAGGGAATCCAGAGTTCTGACCAATGTCTTTAGTAACAAGTCAGAAACTTTACACCCTAAGAAGATGCAACTCGTGTAGATCAGATACATGCTTGCATAACATTTGAACCGTTGGCTGCATGGTCCACATGAATGCCATACGGCATAACTGAAAGATCATGAACCTAATGTCCAGTGTAATTTACGAAGACCACCTCGCATTTGTTGCCTCTGATTGTCGGGTGACTCGAGCGAGTGCCAGTACATTTTCCATTCCTCCATGTCGCTACTAAGAGTAGCCCAGTGGGTTCTCTGCACTCTGAGTACATGTTGAGCATCACGTCTCTTTTCTACGATTTTCGTGAAAAACTTTGACCATTGAGTCGGTAGTCTATCTGCATTACGTTTGACACCCCAAGGAATCCAGTCTCTAACGGCTCTTTTCTATCGGTTGTCGTTCACACGCATTACATGTCCGACCCATCCTATCTTTGACAATTTGGCGTGTGAAATGGAGCCTTTGACTTTTGATCGGAACTTCGAATCCCTTTCCTCATTTGCGTGATATGGGATACCATCGTCCTTTCGACTGCCCGTTCTATATCACTGAGTGATTTTTCATACTATTTACATACCGACCAGGTTTTGACGCATACGCTAAGGCAGGAAGAATCCTGAAGTCGGAATGGTGGGCACGGAGTCGGGTATTTTTGTTCCTTTCATCTTCGATACTCCTGAAGGCTCTCTAAGCCGCTCGCTTCCTCCTGCTCAAATCTGGAGCTAAGTCGTTCATCATGTTAACTTCCCCACCTGTATGAACGTAGCTGTAGCATTGGAGATATTACTTCTGTTGAGCGTGAATGGAGCATGCAGAATTAATCCATTCCTCACGAACATCGTTTTTAAGAACTTGTCGAAGACTGATCTTTCCACAGGCTTTATCAAAATCCGCCAGCATTCGCTCCGCTTGGAAATGTTTGGTGTTATTAGAATGATGTCATACAGCAAAGCGAAGATGGGGTAATTGCCGACCATTGATTTCCACTCACACGTTATCCCATGCCAGTGTTCGCATGACGTTCTCAAGTGTGGCGATACATAATTTTGGGGAGATTGTATCGTCGTGCCTTACCACTGTTTTGGCATCAGTGTTAAGCTTTACAGAATGGTGATTTGTTGGTGGTAAGATTTTTATGTACGAAAAAAATCTTTTATTTCTTTATACGATTTTATAAAAAAAAATCTTTATATACGATTTTTTTTATACACGAAAAATACTTATATACTTAGCAGGGACGCCCTGGCTGTCCAGGGACTGCTTTTGTCTCAACTGAGTTAAAAGCTTTTTTACATCGATGAAAGTGAAATAGAGCGGTCTTTTGTACTTTCGCGATATTTCAGTGAGTCTTGCTATCGTGTGGATCTGGTCCATCGTAGTGAATCCTTTTCGAAACCTGCTTGCACACATGGCTGTCCTTCGTTCAGTGTTCTGTCAAACCTGTTTAGGATAACTCGAGTGAAGAGTTTGTAGAGGACAACAGCAAGCACATTGCATGATGGTCGCTATCGCAAAGGTCACCGTTCTTGAACAACAACACGGTCTTTTCTGGTGTTTTATTGAATAGGAACCTTACATTTTGATAGGTAACGATTGAAAAGCCGAGCCGGTGTATTTACGAGTACTGGTGGTCCTTCAGGTGTAGAAAATTTACCGTCCGGATAAATGTTTTCCGATTTTTAGCCTACGAAATAGCATGTCTGATCTCAGAAAGGAGAAACGTTGGTGTGACATATCCATCGTCCTCTATTTTATGAGGGATGACGTGGCTAGTGAAGAGGCCCGAGTAGTAATTGCGAATAGTTTTCTTTATTACCTTTTTGGAAGCTGTAATTGTTCCGTCTGGGCGTCGTAGTGCAATAGCCTTGGTTTCGTAATTGGCGAAGCTTCGGTGGATTTCGCGAATGCTTTCTCAGCCTTTGCAGCTTTCGTCATAACTGCTGCTTTTCTCCCTCTAAGATCTTCTTCTATCGCCTGTCTGCATCCAAAGACTTAGTTTTTCTACTATGTGGTAGTTCACAAAAAACCACCACAATCACCCGTCAACGGGAACGATCTGGGGAGCACAAATCGGTATTGAACCCAGTTAAGCTGAAGTTGCAATCGAAGTCACTATGTTTGATTTTTTTTCTTTTATTCGGTGCCTGTGCTTCTTTTCATAGCAGAGCATGATGTGAAGCATAGTTACAAGGAGGCTGAGATAGACGAGGGCAGAATTCGGAACTTCAGTTGAGCTTCCAAACGATAATAACCCTTATCGGGGCTCACGTGCTACCCTTTAAAAAACCCTTAAAAAAGAATAGGTAGTAAGTAAAAATTCAGACATTGCGATTTAAACTGCTGTGTCAGGCTAACTAGGTTCAATGTGGATTTGTCCTGTTTACACACAAAAAAAGAAAAGAACTGGCTGAATGAAAGACAAGGAAAGGGCTTCGGTGGTGCAGTGGGTAGCACGTGAGTCTCCGGTAATGGTTATCTCGAGCTCAAATCCTAGCTAAGGTTACAAGTTTTGCTTGTATCTCAACATTCTTGTAGTTACACTTCACATCATAGCCTGCCAAGAAAATAGGATAGGAAGTGAACTAAAAAGAAATTAAACGATTACAAATGCTGTCCATTCCGAATACAACAAAAAGAAGTCAATTTATGAAATTGGTACTTAAATGGGCGTGCCCAAGCATTTGATAGAGACCTGTCAGCACTCGGAGATCCTGCGTCACGACGGCACTACGCGCCGTTCGGCGGCCTCGTGCACTGCGTGGAGATCGATCGCGCGCGAGGTATCGATCGGCACGGACACGTGTGGGGGCGGCCCACGGCAGGAGCGAGTGTAAATACGGTGCCCGTCGTCGCGATCAGTTCCGCCGGGATGTGAAAAGTGGAGCGTTCATGTCTTTCATCCTTTCATCCAACAAGTTCTATTTGCTTTTTTTTTACATATCCTCTAATTCATCAATGTGTGCTGTTCTGTTTGTTAGTGGGTTCTGTTTCAATCAGGCATCACTTAACGTCGATGACTCATCTGTTCATCTGATTGAATTCTATGCCAGAACATTCTCCAAACTCATGGCACACTTTTTCTTTCTGTGGGTAAAATTTTCGTGGTGTAGTATTTTATAAAATGGAATACCCGTTTTCGCTTCCACCACAATTAACCCTAGAAGTTAGAGATCGTGGTTTTATTCCATTTTTTAATCCATAATCGTCCATTACTGGATGTCCTTACGGTGTATAACGTTTTTGTTGGAAATTTGGAAGGTAGGTGCCATTGCATAAAGAACGGAAAAGGCAAACAGGCTTGCAGTACGACGACCACTGATGATTGCCTTTGTTACACGGAGTTTTTCAGCAAGTTTTATATCTGACCAGGCTATCTACGAACGATTTTACCCTTGGTTTGTAAAGTGCCTCCTTTTCCAAAGGAAGCAGAAGCTCGGACGTTTATTCGAATGTTCGATGTTTAAAGCTCGGCTGAAATAGTAGGATTTTCCAATATTGGAGAGCATATATCTAACGACGAGAGAAGGCTTTTGCAGTAGAAGTGATGAAACTGCGTGTTATGTGGAGGTTTGAGTTCGAGTCCTCATCATTCCTTTCCTGTAGAGCTTTAGCAAATTTTGTTTTTTCTGTGTTCTTCCTTTGATAAGCTTACACGAGGTTGATAAACATTTTTATTCGGCTAACCTGTTGACGTCTTCGTCCTCATCAGAGCCGACGATCCGAGTCGATGGTCCACGGTTCTTATGACATCTACCGGGTTTTTCCCACACTTCTTGGGAAGTTCCAGTGCCTGATAGTTTTGCGTTCAGCTTTCATTAATGAAACTTCCGGGGTTGAAATGTCTAGATCACGACCGAAGTCTTATCAGATACACTAGGATTAGCGTTAAGTTGACGTCATCGTAAATTTTTTTTTTGAATACTTGGTAAGTTTTCACGAATCCTGTGAGAGTGAACGCAATTTCCACTTGATTTTTTCTCCTTCGCTTTCAATGTACGTTTGCGAATAGCAGCGGGTTTAGTCCGTTGTGTAATTGGAGTGCTTTTCGGGTGACGTATCATGGCATAGGTTTACTCCATGCTTTAGTGATTTTATAGATCGGTACATGTAGCTCCTAGGGTTTAGTGACTCTTTCGGTAAATGATGCTTCTGCTCTTTGACGCTGTTGGGCACTCAGGGGAAAACCCTTCAGCAAAGTAACAGGTAAGCTATTGGAGCGTTTGTAGAGCGAACTTTGTAGAAATGGATTTTTGACAATGGTTACTTTTTTGTATCGACTAGGTGTTGATGTAAAACATCCTCTCTTCAATTGTCTAAATTTCCGGTAAATAACTCTTTTCTAGTAAATAGCAATTGACTGATTTTTGTGAATTGGCTTGTTTCCATTACTGGAAAAACTGACTTATCTGATGGAATAGTTAAGGTTCAGTTTGACACTGTTAGAATAGCGGTGTATGTTGTGCAAAAACAACGGCTGGCCATTCCAGAAATGGTTCAGTTCAATCAAGTCAAGTAAACGCGAAACATTTGTATGGTTATTAGATGTGTAACTATTTGGCGATTATACCCAAATTTTGTTTCCAAATGCTTTTAACCTTAAGACCTTAGGCTTAAGTTTTGTGGGATTTCCAGTAGTTTATACGACCATCATTTCAACGGTTTACCGCCTCATCGGTGGTGAGAGGTGTTTATGGTTGTCGGGCTACGATGTACGACGGAGGGATTCATTCCACCAGCAGGATCTCCCTAGCTGAGAACGAGTCCAGCGTTTCCATCAGGAAGCCCAGCGAATAATAAACCAGTATCCAGCACTGTCATCGTATCAAACTATCCGCATGGTGGAAAATCTCCATCCGATCCACAAGGGCTGCGACTGCTTATGCCAGTGAACACTTGGGGCAGACTTTAGCGAGGTTGACTTCGGGACTCCATGAAACCACAATGGCTAAGGCAGCAAAACTCCAAAAAGACGAAAATTATGCTGGAGCCCGCATAACCATGGAAGTGACGGGCCATCCAAGTATCCAAGTAGGTAGCCGACCATGGATGAAGAAAATATTTCCGTGATGTTTTGTTAATGAGATAGTCTGTCTTTTAGTTAATGACACCTTTGTGGAGATGATTTCGTCTGTAAACTTGAAGCAGATAGCTCAGCTTATGTTTAATTTTATTTATTACTGCGGAAATTTTAGGAAATCACGCAGTTTTGCCATCAGGTGCAAGTTCACTCATTCTTTTTCTATTCGAGAGTCTTATCTCGAATAGTGAAGTAATTGAGCAAGCGAAATCTCGTCCATGGGAATGCTTCGAATACGTGGGAGTTTGCGTTTGCTTCAGAGTCCCTAAAAATTTGGATCTTGGGGTTTTTGAGAATTTGTAACTTGGATAGAGTTAAAATAGAAGTAAAATTTCAGAAGGATTACATCTACGCTTAGCGTGGTAAGTCGGCACCTCTGCTGTAAGTTTGTTCAGTTCACGAAGTCCAAGCACTTTTGATTCCAAGAAAACCCAACTATGGTTTGTCAACACGTATGTTGACTGTTTAGTGTGGAATCTATTCTTTGAACTAGATTTTCCGTTCAGAAAATTCGTTTTGTCTTGGGATTTTCGATTTCACTTTTTCAATATAGGAGAGAGACATCTCTACTGTTCCCGACATCTTTTTAAAGTTGTTTAGCGTAAGTTGAGCGTTTCACAGTTTTCAGCAAGTGCTTTGAGCTTAACGTCGTCAGATGTTTACTCCGTGATGGGCTGTTTCCAGTTGTTCTTCTTCGTTGTGTCCTTGTGCAACTTCCATAGCGCTGTTTTTGTGTCTGCCCTTCATTCTTCTTGTGTTCCAGGATGTTTGAAACTCTGGCAGAGCGACAAGGTTTTACCACAAAATGAGAAGAATCGGAAAATATCAGTTAGCAGCGTTGTTACAGCAAACGTCAGTGCAAACCGTTGTGATTTTTCCCTATTGTCACTCCTTTATTGTTAAATGCGAAGTCATTGAACAGAACCTTTGCCGAATAATAATTTCAAAGGTTTGGTCAGAGGTGCTTTCACCATTTTTGGTTTCTTCAAAGGTGTGTTTCGAAATTTATGGCTGGGGTTTCTTGCCATTCTTTCAGTCGTTATCGTTCAAAGGACGTTCCCTTGAAATTAGAGCGCTCTTACAAATGATTCAGATAACATCGTTACCTCGGTAGACAAAGCGGTTTGCCAACTCTAGATAGGTGAAGTTATGTTAAGTGTGTGTAATTGAAGGATAAATTTGGCGTGGCTGCCTTACGTAATAAGTTATGAGGCTAGAAATTGACGTTATTTTCCTTAGATTGTCTATATGTCCATAATTACACGTTTGTACCATGTTGAAAGTATAGCGCAGGAAGAGGTGCGTGATATTTCTGATCATTGAGCCATTCTGGAATGTAACTATAGCAATCACCATAGCAAAGTGCATTTGAGCAGCGAACTTGTTGTGTTTTATTAAACCACTAATGTCTGGAACCTTTCAAATATTCTCCATCTCTTAGAAAATTGCCACGACCGACTTTCTATTAATCTCGGCATTGATCAAGTGATTTTCTTCGTATTTTTGTTGAGCAAACGCGAGGTGTTACTATTCTCTGTTCACGATCAAGCTGACGTTTCGGCGGG